>AWOL01S0095721.1:6859-18934 GCA_000715115.1 Nicotiana otophora
TAGGTTTGTTACTTACTCAATACATGGGGTTGGTTGTACTGATACTACATTTCTGCACATTGCGTGCAGATGTTGGCTGATGTTGTTGCTGTGCTCGATGGTTGCGGGACTTGAAGATGTACCTGCGTTCCTGTTGTAGCTGCCTCTTGTTCAGGGTAGCCTTAGATTTATAAAAGCTCTATTTATGTATTATTCAAACACACTATGTATTTATTTCATTTCCGCTTTGTATACTCTATTCTTAGAAGCTCATGATTTGTACTACCAGTTCTTGGGGATTGTATAAGATTAAGATCTTTATTCACTTAAATTCCTTTAATAATTATTATTGGAATTGGATAATTGCAAGTTGACTTACCTAGCGGATTGGGTTAGGTGACATCACGACTAGTTGGATTTTGGGTCGTGACATGGTGGCACTGGTGGCTGACCGTCCGATTCGGTAGTACGTGTTCTAACCATCTGTGAGAGAATAAAATAACATAATTTTAGTTTTTCGGAATCAACCAGTTCGCAAGATAGAATATAAGAAAGTGAAATTTTCCTAAGGGTTCGGCAGCCTCTCAAAGATAAGTACAGACGTCTCCGTATCGATCCGCAAGACTCTACTAAACCTGCTCATGACTCATGAGACCTATGTAACCTAGGCTCTGATACCAACTTGTCACGACCCAAAAATCACACCTGTCATGATGGCACCTATCCCGATACTAGGCAAGCTGACAACATCAATAACCCATAATATCTTTTAAATATTGGAAACATAATAATTAATTTGGGGGGGAAAATCCCACCATTACTCAATATAATTTACTCCCAAAATCCGGTGTCACTGAGTACATGAGCATTTATATATTACAAGTCTGGAAAACACGATCCATAATAGTTTAAGACCAAATACAGTAAACAAGGAGATAGGGAAGGAGAGACAAGGTCTGCGAAATACGGCAGCTACCTCTGAATCTCCGGAAAATCAAATGTGCAAAAGAATCAACATCCACTGTATCCGAAATCACCTGGATCTGCACACGAAGTACAGGGTGTAGTATGAGTACAACCAACTCAGTAAGTAGTAATAATAATAAATAAGAACTGAAAGTAGTGACGCGCTTCTCAGCTAAGTCCAATTAAAATACTTTCCAACATAAAAGGGAAGGTATGCTTTCAAGTTTAACATTTAAAACTCCACAATAATTTCATATCAACTTTGACTGAAACAGAGGAGAATGTATTTTAGAAATTTTTCCAAAACAATGATATATGAAAACTGAAATGCAGCAATAATGAAATTAATTCATCCTCTTAGAGAAACAGTCACTCAGTCCTCCATTCACTCCAACCTCACAATCACTCTTTCCTCACCGTCACTCATTCCTCACAATCACTCAGCACTCGCACTCACACTCGCACTCAGTAGGTACCCGCGCTCACTAGAGGTGTGTACAGACTCCGGAGGGACTCTTTCAACCCAAGTGCTATATCAAGCCAATCATGGCATAAATCAACAAAACATGTTGCGGCGTGCAGACCGATCCCATAAATATCCTCACAATTAGTCCCTCGGCCTCACTCAGTCATCAACCTCTCCAGTCTCTCGGGCTCTCAGAAATCATGATAAGCAGCCCAACAACAATGATATGATGCATCAATAAATAGCAACAAAGACTGAGATATGATATGAAACGAATGAACATGACTGAGTGTGAAATTAAAATTTGATCATATAATTCAAACACAGAAATGACCCCAGCAGGTACCAACAATAACAACATATGCCTAAGCATGATTTTTAATACAAGTTTCAGCTCAATTTTCTCTAACACGTAGAGAATGTACGGATATCAACAAATTATACAACTATACAGTTCCATAGAATTTGACCAAGTCATAATTTCTACGGTGCATGCCCACACGCCCGTCACCTAGCATGTGCGTCACCTCAAAATCATTTACATAACACATAATCCAGGGTTTCATACCCTCAGGACCAAATTTAGAACTATTACTTACCTCAACTCGTGTAATTATTTATTCCGCTATGCCCTTGCCACGAGAATTAGTCTCCAAAAGCCTCGTATCTAGCCACAATTAATTCGATCCAGTCAATACCAATTATTGTAATTAATTCCATAAGGAAATACTAATTTTCCAATAAAAATTCGAAATTAACTCAAAAGTCGCCCGTGGGGCCCACGTCTCAGAACCCGACAAAAGTTATAAAATATGAACGCACATCCACCCACGAGTCCAACCATATAGATTTCACCAAATTCTGACATCAACTCGACCCTCAATTCTTCAATTAAAGTCTTTGAAGATTTCTACCATTTTCAACCTAATCTTTACCCATTTGAACTCAACAGTCTTTCCATAAACCTTATTGATACGTATAAATAATACTCTTACACTCAAGAATCATACTCTTAATCACCCATCTTTATCCAAACTCGAAATTGAAGACTAGGGGTTAGAACCTTACCTCTTGGGTGAAGATCTTGTGATATTTCCTTGTTGGATTTCAAAGCTTGAACAAGATCTTGATGAACAAAGCACTTGAGCTTCTTCCTCTCTCTAGAACACTCTCCCTTCTCTCAAACAATGTGAGATTTTTGCTCCAAAATGAGCTTCAAGGGCTATAAATCAAAGTTGGGTCGGGTTAAAAATTAGAAAGAATTGAAGCCCCGATGCAGATTTGTGATCGCATATGTGATTGCATAATACGTATGCGGTCCGCAAACTGACCGCATAATTGAAGCTCCAAAACGAGGGTCGCCCGCATACCTGTTCTGTGGTCGCATAATGCACCGCAGAACAGGTTTGCGGTCGCATAATGCATCGCAGATTTCCTCAAATCTTGCCTCGCATCTGCTTTACTCTGCTGCTATTATGCGGTCCGCAGAGTGATTTTGCGACCCGCATAGTGGGCCGCAAAAATGTCCTCTTCTTCCGAAAAGTTTCATTTACTCCTCAGTGCATTGTTCAACCCAAAAAGTCCGAGCCACGGCGAGCAAGCTCGCCGCGAGAAATTTCTATAACCCTTGTACTAGTTTATCTATCTTGGCACCACAAAACCTTAATTTTCGTAGCAAAAATTCTCCGGTGTCGTTACACATAAATCAACATCCGGTCAACCTTTTTAACTTAAATTCTAAACCTTGGAACTAAATGTTCCAAATCATTCCAAACCTCACCAGACCAGAACCAATTACCCCCGGTAAGTCAAATAACAATCGAAAAGCACAATTTTAGCAGTAAATGGAGAGACGAGGTTGTAATACTTGAAACGACCGGCCGGATCGTTGCACTTAATCTTGAGATATTACTTCTACCTAAATAATGGTATAACAAAGCGATTCCATAAAATTGAGTTCCATTTATATATATGAGGTTGAAAGTTTATTAATCTTTTTATGCATTTTGTATATTTGATACAAGATATTCGTGCAACGCACGGACATAAAGACTAACACTATAATAAAAGCATGAAGGACCATAACGAAATGTCGTTCGCCGTTTTTGCCCTTTGAAAATAGATTTCACATTCGATACAATTGTAATTTAATTACTTTTCTAATATTTATTTTAAATTAACTAAAGTAAATCTTCCCTTATTAAACTAGGTAACTAGGTAATAACTCCTAATATTTAGGAATTTAAATCGAGTAACAAAAACACCAACAACATACCTAGTATTATCCCATACCGTGGGGTCTGGGGAGGGTAGTTTGTATGCAGACCTTACCCCTACCTTATGAGGATATAGAGATTGTTTCCAATAGACCCTCGGCTCAGGAAAATATAAGCACCACATTAATAAAAATATAGACAATTAGGGACAGTACCAAAAAGCCATATAAAAGAAGAATAAAAATAACAAGATAGTAAGGTGATCAACAATGAAAGAAAATAACGGTTAGTCATAAAAACCTACTACCAACAGAAAGCGAGACTGCGTGCCAATACTACTGCTATGAACACTCTAGACTACCTACTCTACTACCCTAATCCTTGACCTTCATACCTTCCTATCAAGGGTCATGTCCTCGGTCAACTGAAATTGTGTCATGTCTTGCCTAATCACCTCCCACCTCTTCTTTGGTCTACCTCTACCTCTCCGTAGGTCCTCCAATGTCAACCTCTCACACATCCTCACTAGGTCGTCTATGCTCCTCCTCCTCTGTAACGTCCCGACTTGTCATTTTAAGAATTAGCGCCATGTTCAACGACTTAAGGTACCGAACAATTTTATAATATGTATTATGACTTGCGTGTGCGGTCGAGTATGGTTTTCGAAAGATTCAGAGTTAAATTGAAAGAACAATTTTTATTTTAGAAGCTAAAATGAAACGAGTTGACCAGAGAGTCGACTTTTGTGCAAACGACTCCAGAATAGAATTTTGATGATATCAATAGCTTCGTATGGTGATTTTGGACTTAGGCGTACGACTAGATTTGGATTTGGAAGTCCGAAGGACAATTCGACACATTTTGGCGAAAGTTGGAAAATAGAAGATTTTTGGAAAGTTCGACCGAAGGTTGAATTTTTTATTACGAGGTCGAATTTCAATTCTGGAAATTGGAACAACCCCATTATGTCATTTATGACTTGTGTGCAAAATTTGAACTCATTCCGGATTGATGTGATACGTTTCGGCGCAAAATATAAAAGTTGGAAGATTTGAAAACTGATAATTTGATTCGATGCGCGATTCGTAATTTCGGTGTTGTTTGACGTGATTTGAAGCCTCAACTAAGTTCGTATTGTATTTTGGGACATGTTGGTTTATTTGGTTAAAGTCTCGAGGGCCTCGAGTGGATTTCGAAAGGTTAACAGAGTTGAATTTTGGACGAGATAGCTGCTGGAATTTGCTGTTGTTTCTGGGCAACAACTAGTTTCTTCACTTCTGCGGAAGCTCCATCGCAGAAGCGACCTCGCAGAAGCAAGATAAAGCTCGCAGAAGCGAAATCTAGGCAATCTGGACATTGATCACAGAAGCGAGGGTCTGGGCGCACCTGTGACAACGCAGGAGCGGAAACAACCACGCAGAAGCGAAAGAAGGCAGCTGGGCATGGCTTCACAGAAGCGACATCGCAGATGCGAAATTCCTTCCACATATTCGAACTTCTGCTGGGCAGTGCACACTGGGGCATCAAAGCAGGGCATTTTGGCTCGCAAAAGCGAGCTCGCAGGCGCGACAAATCTGCCCGCAGGTGCGAAACTGGGCAAAAACATAAGGACCAAAAATCAGTCACTTTGCCATTTTCGATTGAGATTTTGGAGCTCGGTTTTTAGGCGATTTTGGAGGAGTTCTTCACGACTTTGACTTGGTTAAGTGTCCTATATCCAAAAGTGATTGTATTTTATAAATTCATGGTTATATTCATCGTTTAATTTGAATTTAAATGAAAAAATCAAGATTTTTGAAAAAACATTTCAAGAACGAAAATTTAAGATTTGGAGGTCGAGTTGTTATCGGAATTTGATAAAATTAGTATGGTTGAACTCGTATCAGGACGGGTGTTCTGATTTCATGAAAGTTATGTCGGGTTCCGAGAGACGAGCCCCACATTGAGTTTTGGTTGACTTTTTAGAATAAAATTTTAAGTCGACGTTTTATTATTTGGAATTGTTTCCGATGAATTTTAATGAAGTTATACAATTAATTTGGATAGATTTGAGTTGTCCGTAGGTAAATTCAAGCAAGAAGATGATTTTGGAATATCGATCTAACTTCAAAGGGTAAGTATCTTGCCTAATCTTGAGTGAGAGAATTTTCCCTAGGCATTGAGTCTTATTTGGAAACTGTGTGATTGAAAAATCATGTACAAGAGGTGACGGGTACGTACTTTGTTTATATGTGCAAACTATATCAGTTAAAAATTCGTAGACACCTTTATATATTAAATTGGAAAATTGTGGAAACTTACTAAATCCTTGAACTGTCATGCCTCATTCTTTGTTTGTTGAGTTTGTATTTATATGATAATTTGGTGTGATTACGACTTGGAATTTTATGTGAATTTCGTGTGTTCGTTGATTTGATATTTCCTGGAAATAATTATATTATGGATATTTTCATATGCAAATAATTAATTCAATAAATTTAAATTGAGGTATTAATATATTTATCAAAAAACTTGGACTAAAGAAGGCGTTGTCTTATGTTGAGTTAATATTCCTTCCTTGTTGTTATTTTCAAGATTTTATATATGTTGTGTGGAGCCTTGAGCTATTTGCTGTGAAATTAATTGAGTTTATGGTATCTTTGGGATTGGTTGGGGCCTATGGGCAATTTATAATATGAATTGTTGTTTTGTGTTGTCGTGGTAATATCCGTATAAATTATTGTGTGATTTGGGTTACTCTTATGCGGTAGATAAGGGTGGCATTCCACTGTTGATATTATGTGGGTATAAGGGTGGCATTTCATTATGGTTATGTGTGTTGGGATATTGTCTGGGCAGAGCGACAAGGGAGGCTATTATTTATGGAGTTCTTGTTGCCTTGCTATTTACATCATCAGTTGATTATTGTTGCTATCAGTGCTATTTATTTTCTATTATTTTTGTATACTATATTGCACAGGTTATTAGACTAGTGAGTGTCTTGACTGTACCTCGTCACTACTCCACCGAGGTTAGTCTTGATACTTACTGGGTACCGACTGTGGTGTACTCATACCACATTTCTGCACATTTTTGTGCAGAGCCAGGTATTAGAGATATCGGACTCAGGACATAGTTAGAGTGTGATTGCAATGATTCAAGGTAGAGCTGCTTGGTCGCTGCAGTCCCTTGGAGGCTTTCCATTTTATAGTACTGTTAATCATTATTTAAACAATATTGAGTATTGGATCATTGAGATAATTTCATGCATTCAGTTAGAGTTCGTGACTTAGTATTTCCAGTCCTGGGAGGTTGTTTGTAATTATTTCCGTTGCTGGTTTCGATTATCGAAAAAAAATGACTTGAATGGTAATTATAACTGGATTACTTAGTCTTAGAGACTAAGTGCCATCATGGCGCCTGTGGTTGGATTTTGGGTCGGGACAAGTTGGTATCAGAGCTCTAGGTTCATAGGTTCTACGAGTCACAAACGAGTTTAGTAGAGACTAGCGGATCGATACGAAGGTGTCTGTACTTATCTTCGAGAGACTACAAAACGTTAGGAAATTTTCACCTCTTTCATTCCTGTCGTGCGGATTTGTTGATTTTGGAATTTGAGCCTTTGCATCTCTATTCTATCACATATGGTGACGACACGGGCTACCGTATCAACTGAGTGGGAACCCACACATACTTCTAGGGCCGCAAGAGGCCGGGGCCGAGGAAGGGCATGTGCCACGACTAGAGCACCTATCAGAGTAGCAGTTGAGGAGCCTCCAGTAGCTCCAGTTGGGGGACAGGTACCAGAAGCACCTGTTGTTACCCCGGACTTAAGGAGACTTTAGCACAATTCTTGAATATGTCTGGTACATTTTTGCACCAAATATTTCACAGATTGGGGGAGTAACTCAGACTTCTACCGCCCGTACTCTAGAGCAGTGAGTTCACATGGTCAGGTTTCGGGTGTAGTACCGGTACAACCTGTTATTCCGGTTCAGCCTAAGATCAGGCCAGCGGCATCAGAAGAAGAGCAAAAAAGACTTGAGAGGTTTAATAGGTATAGTCCTCCTACTTTCAATGGCATATCTACAGAGGATGCCCAGGGATTTCTAGAAATGTGTCACCGTATTTTCCGCACTATGGGTATTGTGGTAGTGAGCGGAATTGCCTTTACTACATTTCAGTTGTCAGGCGCAGCATATCAGTGGTGGAAAATCTATGAAGAAAGTAGACCAGCCGATGCAATACCATCTACTTGGGCTCAGTTTTCAGAGATGTTTTTGAAAGAATTTGTTCGCCAGACTCTCCGGGATGCGTGGCACACAGAGTTTGAACGGTTGCATCAGGGCACCATGACAATGTCAGAATATGCTATTAGGTTTAGTGAGTTAGCCCGTCATGCACCTATCTTGGTTTATACAGTCAAAGAGCGGGTCCGCAGATCCATTGAGGGGCTCAATTATGATCTTAAAATATGCATGGCTCGAGAGTTGCAACTGATGCTTAATTTTAGCAAGTAGTGGAGATTGCGAGGAGGATTGAGGGTGTTCTGGGTGAGGAAAGGGAGTCTAAGGAGGCCAAAAGGTCTCGAAGCTCTGGAGGGTTCAATGGATTTTACTCTTCAGTTATGACCCATTATGGCGGAGCCTAGAGCAGTTGGCCAGATCAGTCCACACATCATATTACTTGGGGTGCTACAGTAAGTTCTTTTAGTACACCACCGACATAAAATTCTTATAATGGTTATTCCAGTTATCCGGCACAGATTTAAAACGAGCAGTCGCGACCTCAGAGGGGTTGTTATGAGTGTGGTGATACTTGGCAGTTCATGAGAGATTGTCCCAGACTTGGGAGAGGTGGATTTCATCAGAACACTCAGGCTACAGGCCTCAATGCAGCTACTACCCCATGTGCACATCCAGTTAGGGATGGAGGACAAGCGGGTAGATGGCGCCCTAGAGGGGGAGGCCCAACCCATTAATATAATTGCTATGGTGTGGCTGAGGCCACCACTGGTATCGTTATAGGTACGATCCCGATTTGTTATAAAGGGATATTTCTCATTAATTTGATTCGGTTCTGAATGTTGAGGCGAGTCCTCCTATTATGCTCCGCTTATGGATGAGTTTCGTAATTTTGTGACCCACTTATATGTTTATCCCTGTTGGGAGATTCGATGATGTTAGCCCGTGTCTATCATTTTTATTTTGTACACTATTGAGAACTATAAGTCCAAAAGTGACTTTCTATTACTCTATACAGCGGGCTTCGATATGATTTCAGAATAGTTAATTTCAATTTTATGAATTATATGCCCTATTGGTATGGGGGTTCATTATGTGTTGTGAAAAAAAATTATTTATGGAATTTATTAAAAATAAAAAAAGAAAGGAAATGAAAAATTTCAGTTGGCACAATGTGCAACATACTTGTGATTCAGAGTTGAGGACGATATTCTCGCATTTTTATATGATGTGAAATATTTAAACTGGGCTACAAGCCACGGTGGAATTTATATAAGGACAAGGTCCTTGTGGTGAAAACTTATGAGTTTAAATTCTCCCTTTGTGAAATTAAATTTGTACCATAGTATTAATAGGGAGTCATGCCTATTACACTTATTTGATTAATTCTTTTATGTATTTTTTTTGCATATTTAGCCATATTCGTGCTGCGATTATTGAGTTATAGCATGCGAGGTGAGTGCCCAGGTAGCGTTAAATGTGACTCGTTAATTCGGAAAAATAATTACGAGGTCTTCATGCCTCGCATGTTGTTGTCAGTGTTATGAAAATTCGAATGACATTTTGGTTAATATAAGATTAATTGAGGATGCTGAAATTAATTATGAACATGTATTATGACCAGAGATGTGGTTATGAGAATACGTATAAAATATATGTAGGCACAAAATTTCTACAGTCGGATGAGATTAACACAGTGTGTTGATATGGAAAGCGAACCTTTTGAAATTAATTGGGGTGAGAAATTTGACTTTAAAGTTATAAATGTGGATTAAAGAAATAATCTCAACTGAGATGGTATTGTCAGACCATGTTAAAATTTTGGTGACGTAGAATCACCACGAGTATGTGTGTAAGAATAAACTTAGTATTCTAAGGTTCCGAGCAACTTCGTAATATGTATTATGACTTGCGTGTGCGGTCGAGTTTGGTTTTCGGAAGATTCAGAATTAAATTGAAAGAATAATTCTTATTTTAGAAGCTAAAATGAAAAGAGTTGACCGGAGAGTTGACTTTTGAGCACGGTTCTAGAATGGAATTTTGATGATGTCAATAGCTTCGTATGGTTATTTCGGACTTAGGATTACGTTCGGATTTGGATTTGGAAGTCCGTAGGAAAATTCGACGCATTTTGGCGAAAGTTGCAAAATAGAAGATTTTTGAAAAGTTCGATCGAAGGTTGAATTTTTGATAACAAGCTCGAATTTTGATTCCAGAAATTGGAACAACTCTATTACGTCATTTATGACTTGAGTGAAATATTTGAACTCATTCCGGATTGATTTGATACATTTCGGCGCAAAATATAGAAGTTGGAAGATTTGAAAACTGATAATTCAATTTGATGCGCGATTCATAATTTCGGTGTTGTTTGACGTGGTTTAAAGCCTAGACTAAGTTCGTATTGTATTTTGGGACATGTTGGTATATTTGGTTAAAGTCTCAAAGGCCTCGGGTGGATTTCGGAAGGTTAACGGAGTTGATGTTTGGACAAGATAGCTGCTGGAATTTGCTGTTGTTTTTGGGCAGCAACTAGTTTCTTCGCTTCTGCAAAAGCTTCATCGCAGAAGCGAGATGAAGCTTGCAGAAGCGAAATCTAGGCAGGCTGGATATGTATCGCAGAAGAAAGGGTCTGGGCACACCTGCGACAGCGCAGGTGCGCAAACAAGCACGCGGAAGCGGAAGAAGGCAGCGGGCATGGCTTCGCAGAAGCGTTCGTTTTGTCGCAGAAGCGACATCGCAGATGCAAAATTTCTTCCGTAGATGCGAGCTTCTGCTGGGTAGTGCACTGTGGGGCTTCACAACAGGGCATTTTGGCTCGCAAAAGTGAGCTTGCACGCGCGACAAATCTGCCCGCAGGTGCGAAACTGGGCAGAAACATAAGGACCACAAATCAGTCACTTTGACATTTTCGATTGAGATTTTGGAGCTCGGATTTTGGGCGATTTTGGAGGATTGCTTCAAGACTTTGACTTGGGTAAGTATCCTATATCCGAAAGTGATTATATTTCATAAATCCATGGTTATATTCATCGTTTAATTCGAATTTAAATAGAAGAAATCAAGATTTTTGAAAAAGCTTTTCCAGAACGAAAAGTTAAGATTTGGAGGTCGACTTATTATCGAAATTTGATAAAATTGGTGTGGTTCAACTCGTATTGGAATGGGTATTCGGAGTTCGTGAAAGTTATGTCGAGTTCCGAGAGACGGGCCCGCATGGACTTTTGGTTGACTTTTAGAATAAAGTTTGAAGTCGATATTTTATTATTCGAAATTATTTTCGATGAACTTTATTGAAGTTGTACAATTATTTTGAATAGATTTGAGCTGTTCGAAGGTCAATTTAAGCAAGAAGTCGATTTTGGAATATCGGCCTAACTTCAAAAGGTAAGTATCTTGCCTAATCTTGAGTGGAGTAATTTTCCCTAGGCATTGAGTCTATGTGAAAATTATGTGATTGAAAAACCATGTAGGTGAGGTGACGAGTACGTACTTGATTTATATGTGCAAACTATATCAGTTAAAAATTCGTAGACACCTCTATGTGTTAAATTGGAAAATTATGGAAACTTAGTAAATCCTTGAACTGTCATGCCTCATTCTTTGTTTGTTGAGTTTGTATTTATATGATAATTTGGTGTGATTACGACTTGGAATTTTATGTGAATTTCGTGTGTTCGCTGATTTGATATTTCCTGGAAATAATTATATTATGGATTTTTCCGTATGCAAATAATTAACTAAATAAGTTTAAATTGAGGTATTAATATATTTATCAAAAACATTGGACTAAAGAAGGTGTTGTCTTATGCTGAGTTAATTTTTCCTTCTTGTTATTGTTTTCAAGATTTTATATATGTTGTGTGGAGCCTNGAAATAATTATATTATGGATCTTTCCGTATGCAAATAATTAACTAAATAAGTTTAAATTGAGGTATTAATATATTTATCAAAAAAATTAAACTAAAGAAGGTGTTGTCTTATGTTGAGTCAATTTTTCCTCCTTCTTGTTGTTTTAAAGATTTTATATATGTTGTGTGGAGCCTTGGGCTATTTGCTGTAAAATTAATTGGTTTTGTTGTATCTTTGGAATTGGTTGTGGCCTATAGGAAATTTATAATATGAATTGTTATTTTGTGTTGTCGTGGCCACTATTAGAAAGAAAGGGAGGAAAACTATAGTGTTTGCTATATTGTAGGTGTAAATTCTGTAGGCTCCTCTAGA
>AWOL01S0095722.1:510-31400 GCA_000715115.1 Nicotiana otophora
CTGAACCGTTCCCCAACCAATGGAACCACCGGAGTATGATATATGGGAGCCATCTGCTTCGAGTGTGAGTAGAGGGAGTCTGGGCTCCTCCACCAGCTAGGGAGACAGATGGTGCCATGGGAAATACTCCGTCTTGGGCCACACTCTTCATAAGGCCCACTAAGAGGACTAAGGCGTCCTAAAGTACGGGAGTGTCAATAAACCCATCCGGAACCTGAGTTGTCCAACTGGAACAGTCAGAACAGGGACCTCCTCCTCCTGCTCGATCTGAGGCTCTGTAATGGGTTTTTTTCGCATGCTATAGGCTGAGCTCTGCCTCTGCCTCGGACCCTACCTTGGCCCCGGCCCCTCCCCCTAGTAGTAGCTGCAACATGGGGCTCTGGCTCTTGCCCGGCTGTGGATGTTGTGCGTGTCCTCACCATCTGCGAGAGAACAAGAATAGAATGGTTCAAACTTCAGTGATAGAATAAAGTCGCACGATAGAGAAAGAAAGAAGTAAAATTTTTCTAAAGCCCTATAGCCTCTAGGAGATAAGAACAAATGTCTCTGTACCGATCCTCCAAACTCTATTAAGCTTGCTCATGACTCGTGAGACCGAGGAAACCTATTTCTCTGATACCACCTTGTCACGATCTGAAATCCCAATTGTGGGGTCGTGATGGCGCCTAACATCCACTTGCTAAGCAAGCCAACGTTAGCTAATTACTTAACCAATTTTAACAAATTATAGCAGAGTAATGATAAATAACAACTGATAAACTCTGAAATGAACAAAGTATTTATATTAATAACATGGTACTAAATCTACTCTTAGAAATCTAGAGTCATAAGTACAAGAGCAACTAAAAAACTACAGATACGGTCTGAATTAAAGTACAACTGTTTGAAATAAACAAACAGTAAAACTTGATAGAATGGTGCTTCAGGGGCTACGAACGCCAACAACTCTACTTTCAAATCTCCTAAAGCAATTGAATCCGAGTAGTCTTCGCTATGCGCCGCTAGGACCAACACCGGGATCTTCATAAGAAGTATAGAAGTGTAGCATGTGTACAACTGATCTCATGTACTCTATAAATGCCGAGTTTAACCTCAACGAAGTAGTGACGAGGCTATGGTAAGTCACTCACAATAAACCTGCATGAAATAATAATAATAATAATAATAATAATAATAATAATAATAATAATAATAATAATAATAAAAATAATAATAATAATAATAAAGTACACAAATAGAAATAAAGCAGTAAACTCATATAAATGGGCCCGAAGGTCAACTACCAGAGGGTCCAGAATAGCATGACCTCAAATCTTATATCACAATATCGAGGAAAAACTATACAACTATAAACAACAACAACTCAATCCCCTCATTTAACATAATACCATATTGTGGCGTGTAACCCAATTCCAATATTCAACACAATATCTTTTACAACGTACAATCCGTTCCTAATATTATGTTATTTTATTTTCTTTTGTGGCGTGCAACCCGACCCCCAATATCAATTTATTTCATCCATGCTGCGGCGCACAACCTGATCCCCCAGTATCAAGTCATTAACATAAACAACCCAACTCCACTATTTATGAAATATCGACACAAAAGAGAAATAAAACGTACGGTACAATAAGGAGCTTCCAGTACAAATGGAAAATAGCTAATACTACGCAATCCCAAACTTTGGCAAAACATTAATATTGAAATAGCTAAATGGATCACATAAACATAAAGACATAACAAAGTGTTTCAAGTAACATAAGGACAATAAAAACAAGTAAAACATGGGATAACGAAAATATACAATTAATGCAATTGGAAACATGTACCAGGTAAGCAGATATTGAGTGAGAACTGAACAAATCAAAACAGGTAACAATTAAATAACAAATAACAAGTAAAGCATAGATAACAAGTAAGAACATGTAGCAACTAAAGCATGTAAAAGAGATAACATATAAATAAAGATATGGAAGTAAATAGCTCAATCCTGCATGCTATAACCCCATGACGGCACATATACACTCGTCACCTCGCATATACGTCGTTTTCCCTGCATAATTAATATAACAAACAACTAAAAAATTCTAAATCCCTCAAGTCAAAGTTAGACACAACACTTATTTCACTTCGCAACCAAATCAATCAACCAACCATGGCCTTGCCTTTCGAGCAAGCCTCTAAACCAACCGGATCTAACCAATTATCGATCAAATAATTCAAAATAAGTTTTAGAAACTACCCACGAATGAAAAAGGTTCAATCTTTGATGAAATTGGAAAAATTAACAAAATTCAACCCAGGGCTCGCTTGGTCAAAATTCGAGATTCGGACCAAAATCTGATTACCCATTCACTCCGAGCCAGGTCATGTGTTTTGGTTCGAATTCCGGCCTCAATTTGAGGTCTAAATCTCGATTTTGCAAAATTTCCAAATTTTACACAAATACCCAATTTCTACCATGGAAATCCTAGATTTAATGTTAAAACTCATGAAAAGTAATGGGGAATTGAAAGAAAGTAAATTAGAATTGCTTACTGATGAATTTTCGACGAAAAAATTCTACAAAAATTGCCTCTAGAGTGTTTAGGGTTGAGATGAAATGAGCTAAGTCCCATTTTCCCCTCGGATCACTCCGGACCCCAACCAAAAGTGAGTACAAGTCCAAAAATATCATACGAACCTACCAGAATCGTCAAAATACTGATCTGAGGTCGTTTAGCAAGAATGGTGACTATGATTAACTCAAGTCCCATTTTAAGCCAAAAATTACTTTTTCTTCAAAATTTTACGTAAAAACTTTCTGAAAAATGACACGGACCACACACGCAAATCACGAAATATTAAATAAAGCTAATGGAGTCTCGAAACACAAAAATTAAGGCTAGTGCTCAAAACAACCTATAGGGTCGTCACAGTTAGTTTAAAATTTAAAATGCATCAATAAGCTTATTTTTAGTGTTGACAGATTTAAGGCCAGTTTTAGTCATTTTAATAGAAAATATTATTACCAGGACTTATTTACCAAACACTTCAATAACGTTTTTTCAGCTTCAACACTTCTATCCAAATACATACTGCTTATTTATAAATAAAATCCAACACTTAAAATGTAGGATTAAAAGTCGCTTTTTCAGCTAATCCAAATGGGCTCATAGATATAGATAGCTGTAAATGATCAAAAATCTCACAATTTTTTGTGTCCGCAACTGTCCCCTTCCTCTCCTCTTAATAGTACTAAGTTTCTTTAAAATGTGGTTAATTAATATACATCTAACTTTAATTACATTTAATGACAGTAAATTAATATATATTAGTTTGTAAACACTATTGTAGATAATAAATTTGCGTCGAGAAAATAATCGAGATAAAAAAATATTGCAACAATCGTAGTATTGATTTCAAATAATATGAGTGTACAATCTCTATGATTCCTCTCCTTCTTCTTTCCAATAGTAAATAAATCCAAGGGTCTTTGAGCTTGATCTTGAATATGTAGTTTATTGTCGCGAACGATGATCTTGAATTCAACTAGCACGAACTTTGATTTGAACTCGTACTCTTTGAATCTTGATTTGTTCTTCGTTCTTGAGCTTGAACTTGATTGCTTGAAGCTTGAAACTTGTAGAGAAATTTACGGCGTTTGATCCACGAGCTCTCTCTTGCTTCTTATTATAACTTTTGGTGTCTTTTCTGGGTTATGAAGACCCCTATTTATAGTTGTGGGATGGAAGAGTTATGATAAGAACAAACTCTTTCTGACCAATTAAATCGAAGTGTGACAAGGCCGCATTTGATTGGCCAGAACATGTCACCTGCATACGTGGCACGATTTCATTGGTCCTTTAATTTGACTTGGCATGCCTTGTCATTTTGACATGTGGCACAATCCTATTGGTTGTTCCGTTTGAGTTGGTATGCCACATCATTTGACGCGTGGCACCAAACTGAGCCTCTAGTAAGACGACATCTTGGGCTTAATGAAGTGGGCTCATCATTTTGCCTAATTAAATGGGCTAGCCTAATGGATTAAGACTTATTTATTTAATCCATATATATTGGACTTATACAATAAATTTAATTATATTAGCCCATAATATTTATTTGGACCAATATATCTTGAATTTAGAATATAGTCCAAATTATTTTATGTATTTAATTTTAATATAATTTATATGCCTACAAATGCTCCCTACTTCAAGGCTTGTTGGGATAACTTTGTTAAAACTCGGGCAAGGTTTGAAGTATTAATATGGCATCATTTATTTTCCCTCATACACTAATCTAAATTATGCCAAGCACTTGTGGACTTGGGAATTCCTTTAATCATTCGGTACGTTGGTTACTTGAATAATCTAAAATAGCATTTTTCATTGGTGCAAATCCCCATATCATCGACCATGGTGCTGCACAATCTTAGAAATTGTGAAGTTTTCACTAAGCATCTCTTTGGAGATAACACGTAAGCAACACATGTATTTCTTGGCCCATATATGTTATTTACCATTATTTGATTTAATCTCTTGTCCTTCAAAATTTTACAAAACCAAATCTTGCATGACCAGTAACTGTAATGCTAGTAGATAAAGATTTGTATGCCTTTGTTATTCCAAAAGGATAAAAGTACACGAGCTTTTATGTATGCATCAAACTAGTGGTATTTCCGTGGACATCGAATCCTGATGGAACTTGCTTTCCTGCTTTTCTAACTCGAGTAGGCTTCTGAAATTACGAATCAACCGCTACCCCTTTGTCATGTTTGCATTATCATAACATGCACATCTCCAAACAGGTTCAAAAAACCTATCAGCGTCTTACAGTAACCACTTCCAACTAGGAGTAGTAACTATGTCTCACATCGGGACTTTATTCCCAACTACTGCGTTGAGAAATCTATATAAAGGATGCGTACTCTCCAACTTGTGAGCATCAGTACGCAGTAGTTGCAAGCCACTTGAGTCAATTTTTGTGAACTCGGAAGCATTAACACGAAGGTAATTTCTTTTTCTTTTCTTGTGTTTTTCTTCTTGTCATTTTTTTTGTAGATCAAACAAGAAAGATGTGTTTTTGTTTAACGAGATGATCCATGGGTGTGAGGTGATGGGTACTCATCCCCGCCCAAATATCGGAGAGAATACTCTCCAGGTGGCCCGACTATCGGAGAGATTACTCTCAAGGTGACTCGACTATCAGAGAGATTACTCTCAATGTGGCCCGACTATCGAAGAGATTACTCTCAAGACGACCTGACTATCGGAGAGATTACTCTCAAGGTAACCCGACTATCGGAGAGACTGAAGATGGCATAAAACAAAACAAGCTTTTGGTTCACACCCCACAAGTTGGCCGGTATGCAGTCTTATGGCCTTCTTTGAGGAACTCGCTTCATGTAGAAAACTGGACCTTAGAGCACAAGTCTACTTCTAATCTATTGTCCAAGATGTGATTTCTCCAAGTGCCAATCCATCGCCACATAAACATTTCTAGCACCCTTCCAAACTTAGGGCATCGCATAATTCAAAGAGAAGTACGTTGGGGAAACACAGCAACAATCGAGGGAGAGTATCGTCATATTTCTATGAATATTGGGAATGGGCTGAAGATGTACTTTGTGGAAGCCAACAAACCCTGAGTACAGCAAAGATTTATGATGTTGTCTATGCCTCACTTTTCACGTATGATCGAAACTCGAACATTTTGCAAGCATTTTGTGAGGTTTGGTGCCCTAAGACGAACACGTTTCTTACATCAGTTGGGGAACTAGATATCTCTCTTTGGGACTTATATATCCTTGGAGGTCTGTCCATTGCGGGTTTTTCGTACGAAGAAGTGGTACCTGAGACAAGAGAACTCATCGGTTTGGACGAAAAACAGATGAGATTTATTCCTCGATTTTGCGGGTATTTATTTGGTGCCTTTTATCACCTTAAGGAAGGTACGGGTGTTAACCAAAAGGTCTCCTTGAGCAAGTGGGCAAATTTTTGGTATAAGAAAGCTTTAATATATAAACCTGCCCCATTGCGAAAGGAAAAAAATCTGCGTGTCTAAAGTCGACACATAATTCTAACAGAGTTATTTCCGAGACAACTAGGTGGTCGAGTGATCAAGAAGCTATATTCTCCAAGCTTAGGGTGAGGCCTGACAAGAAAGATGAGACATATATAGCATCCTTATCATGTTGGCTATGTGCTTTTGTGTTTTCCTATAAGGCAGAGAACTTCATTCGTCCCGAGACATTTAAGATGGCAAGCATGATGGAAAGCGGGCGAAAGATTAACCTTGTGGTCCTAGTTTTGGCGAGTATTTATCATGGTTTGAATAAGATTTCATGTTCTTCCCAATTTGATTAGGTCAAAAATTGTTTTCCCATCCATTATGTTTATGGATGGCTTGCATATTACCTCAAAATCCATTATCCACTTGCTAAGGGTCTGTCTGTCCCTTTGATTTTGGCATACTCAGGAGAGGGAGCCGCGAGGTACTTTGACAAGAAGGACGCAAGAAAACGCATCCACAATGGAGAGGATATAGTTTCGATACCAACAATGTTAACTAATTCTCGTCCTTATTATTATGTGGATAACGAGGCCCCTCAAGAGTTGGAGTCAAATTACTTCATGAGCTTACGTTTTAACTACCTCCCTTTGAGGTATGATAACTCATTCATCATCGATCCATATAGCCCGCATCGATTTGGTCGTCAATTTGGGTTTTACCAGGATGTCCCCAATTTTTTGAAGAATGATATCCGTAGCGCCTCTCTAGATGAAGGACTCAGATTTTGAAGGACTTGCATATTGTATCGGTCTATGTCACGTGCGGCTTTTCCCCCTACGGGAGATCCTGTGGAGAAGCTTTTCTCCACCAGTTATATGTCTTGGTGGGAGAAAGCGCATGGGAAGTTTCTCGAGGATAATTTACAAGCTCTAGTAGACAATGTTAGGCTAATATTTACTACACCTTTAGGAGATGAAGATCAAGGTGTTGGAAAGACGCTCTCAAAAGTCAAAGAACTACCTACTCCAATCCCAAAAGTAGTTACACAACATAAGAAAAGGAAGCTTAAATCCTCATAGGCAGTTTTGAAAGAGGTGGTGTGTACTTCAAAAAATATAGAGAAACACCCTCTAGTTCTTCCATTTAGCACGCGAGTTCCTCAAGATACAAGCCAAAGTACCAATGAAGATCAAAATTGGAAAAGAAAATGGCCTAACCCAGTAGAGATCGTAGAGGTTCCAAGTGTTGATACTCCCTTAAGAACGCATACAGCTTATAACAAAGAGGTAAAATACAATCACCTCGCCTTTTTCCCTTTTTTTGAACGAATAGCTTCACTAAAAATTACTTACTTTCTTTGCTTTTTCCTTATGCAGTTAACTACCATTGGGCATCCGATGGTATCCCCACATGACAAGCCGCAAGTGAGTGATGAATCTATTAGAGGGCCTACGTCTAAAGTGAAGTCATCTTCAAAGGCATCATCTCTTCCTCATGACAAAGCCCTAAAACGACAAACTCCAAATGGGATAACTCGCATTCCACCAATGACAAATGCAGCAGTATCTATTTTTGAAGGAAAGAGCATTGTCTTTAATCGCAAAAAGGAATTCATCTTGGGACTTTGGGAGGATATTTGCAATAGACTCTCCAAAACTCGTGCAGAATTTCTCTCATCTTATAGGGAGCAAATCACTCGTATTTTCAAGGACATGAAAAAGTCGAATATTTTGGATCGTTCTCCATTATAGTGTTTACTAGATTCTCTTTTCGAACTTGCTACTTCATATGACCTAGAGTGATCCAATTTGGCTGATAAAACGAGTGAAGATGAGAAGCTAGAGCTGATTTCCAAAGCTAAGGAGCGTCTCGAATCGTTCAAACTTGAAGCAAGTTAGAAAGTCAAGAAAGTTTCCTCTAGTTAAAAAAAATTGAAGAGAGTTGTGAAGAAGTTGCACATATTACAACAAGAGAGGAATAATTTTGAAGGTGTTATAGAAGCGACTCAAAAGGAGTTTGAAGAGATTCAAGCAAAAGTTTCAGATGTCGACTTCATATGACAACGTAAATTTGGTGACTGTTGATGATTCGTCCAATCTGGAGGAGAAGAAGAAGAACCTGGAGACTAGCTGCCAAGAATTGATCAACTACAAGTTCTGTTTAGATTAGGCTATTAGCATTATCACCCCTTTTATCTTTATGTTAGATTTACCTAGTGTATATTTATTTCATCTTAAATAAGATTGCTTCTCTTTCACTTTACTTTGTCCGACTTTTATCTTAGTCGCATAATTTTCAGCTTTATGCGCTAGATCCATATCTTGTCGTGGGAGAGTCCAAATAATGAACCGTTTGACTTCTCAAAAATTAGACTTCAATATATAAAACATATCCAAAACTTAGAATCAAACATCTTCAAAATCGCCATAGATAATATTTTTAAACCAACTTTAGATTCCACCACATTGAAAATTTCATATCTGCGCAGTCTCACCAAAGAAATCATATCTTGGTGTAGAAAAGCCAAAATTACGAACCGTTTGATTTTTTGGAAACTTAACTTACAAATCTATAACATCTTGAAAATGCAAAATTTAATGCCTTAAGGATAGTTTCAGATAATAGTTCAAAATCAATATTAAATGCTGACACGACGACGGTTTCAGATTTACGCGACTTCACCAAAACTTGTGTATCTTAATGTAGAAACGCCGAAATCCCAAACCCTTTGATTTTTGGAAACTAAACTTCAAAATATAAAACATATCCAAAATGTAAAATTTAATTCCTTAAGGATAGTTTCAGATAATAGTTCAAAATCAATATTAAATGCTGACACGACGACGGTTTCAGATTTACGCGACTTCACCAAAACTTGTGTATCTTAATGTAGAAACGCCGAAATCCCAAACCCTTTGATTTTTGGAAACTAAACTTCAAAATATAAAACATATCCAAAATGTAAAATTTAATTCCTTAAGGATAGTTTTGGATGATAGTTCAAGATCGACTTTGGTATCTGATATGCCAACAGTTCCAAATTAGCGTGACTTCACCAAAACTTTTGTATCTTGGTGTGGAAACCTTGAGATCGCAAGATATTTTAATTGCCAAAAATTGAAATCCAAGAGCTTCATTATCACCAAATATCTTGGGTCCAAATCTCACTAAATTTGAAACGTCATGCCAGGTAATCTTCCTTCTTATACTTGCGTTCCCTTCTGACGCCTCTCTTCTCTTCCCTTTTTTTCTTCTTTTTTTTTAGGGCAGTGAGCGGATATAAAGACCAACAAACTTGAAAGTTATGCGTACATGAAAACGTAGCGAATCCCCAGAATTCAATGCAAATACTTTGTAGCCTCCTAAAAGACTATAATCATTTTATTGAAGACACCAATTTACCATAGCGGTTTGTCCCCTTTAAATCAAATGGGATCCAAAGTTTAACAGAAGAATGGTATCTCAGCTTGATTTTCATGTGATGATTGAATGGATTGCATTCCATCGTACTTCATTTGGATGACAATAGGGGGATTATGTATCTTTTGAACTTATGCGACTGGACTCAGAATGAAACTCTAAGCTGCCTACGTATCTCGGTGAAGAGGGTCAAGTCATACCGTAGTTCAGAATATGTGAGTTTTTATTTTTATTTTTTATTTTTTTTATGTCCTAACTTTTGCCTAGGCTGCCTCTTTCAAGGTTTTCAACCTAGCTGACTTTTTTTTCTATTTACGTCCTAACTTTTGCCTAGGCTACCTCTTTCGAGGTTTTTAACCTAGCGGACTCTTTTTCTTTTAATGGAGGTGGGCCATACACAGTTTAGACTAATGCAGGCCAGGATTGTAGGAACATGCAATTTAGGCTCATGTGTCAAGGAGCGTTGCAACTTCAAGGATAATACTTCTTCAAAAACTTGCCATTGATAGGGCCGATTCTCATGTCGTCTGCATCAACCAGCTTGTAAGCCCCACTAGAGTAAGCTTCTTGCACGACATATGGCCCATCCCATTTTGAAGTGAACTTCCCTACAGATTTATGGGAAGTAATAATGGGTCTTCGTATGGCAAGGACTTGATCTCCTACTTGAAAGGATCTTGGGCGAACTCTTTTATTAAAAGCACGAGATAATCGTGCTTGGTAACATTCAAGACTATGTTGAGTTTCCAACCTCTTCTCATCAAGAGCCTCCAACTCTTCTAGTCGAAGTCGAGCATTTTCTTCATCAATGATCCCTTCTTGAATAGCTAATTGTAATAAAGGTATTTGACGCTCAAGTGGAAAAACGACTTCGACTCCATAGATAAGTGAATAAGGGGTCGCTTGTGTTGGTGTGCGATGAGTTGTCCTGTATGCCCACAGAGCTTCTTCCATATGGTCATGCCAATCTCGTTTGGATTTGGAGACAACTTTCTTTAACGAGTTGCATAGAGTCTTGTTGAATGACTCAGTTAGACCATTGACAGCAGTATTGTACATAGAAGAGTTACGTTGCTTGAAGCAAAAGAGATCACAAATCTTGTTCATCAACCTATTGTCGAATGGCTTGCCATTATCCGTTATTATGTAAGGAGGAATTCCAAAGCGATAGATTATGTATAATCGGATGAAACTTGCAACATTTTTCTTCTTTACCTCCTTAAGAGCAACAGCTTCAGCCCATTTTGAGAAGTAGTCAGTTGCAACCAAGATGTATAAGTGTCCGCCAGAGGATTTTTGCAATGGTCCAACAACATCTAGTCCCCAAGCGTCAAATGGCCATGATGCAACTGTCAGATATAGTACTTCAGGAGGTTGATGAATAAAATTTGCGTGGAACTGGCAAGCCTTGTATTTTCGAGCGTAGTCCAAGCAATCTTTTACCATCGTTGGCCAATAATATCCCATCCTTTTTAGATGGAAGTGGAGCTTTGGTCCAGACTGATGTGATCCACATACCCCAGAATGCGCTTCATGCAAAGCTTGGAGTGCTTCATCTTCCCCTAAACATCGCAAGAGTACTCCCTCAAATAATCTTCTATATAAAGTATCTTTGCAGTAAAGGAAGAGAGGTGCACGACGGCGGATTTCAGTCCTTCTCCTCGGATTTTCTGGGAGTATCCTGTAGCTCAAGTAATCGATAATGGATTGTCTCCATTCTTCCTTCTCAGCATCAGAAACGGCCACAAGATGCTCGAGTTCATTTTCTTCACATTCACCCTCATTTGGCGGCGATACTACCCATTTTGGCAGATAGTAACTTGCCCTTGATTAGGCGGGGTTAACGATAAAGCTAGGGCAGCTAAAGAATCAGCCTTCTTTTTTTATTTCAATGGAACATATTGAATAGTCGCGTCACCGACCCACCCCATTAATGTTTTAGCATAATCATGATATGGGCGTAGTTCATGTTTCTTGACCTTGTAACTACCTAAAAGCTGGTTGATCACCAACTGAGAGTCACCAAAGATGTATAATTGCAACCGCTTCATTTTGATAGCCATTTCAAGCCCAAGTATTAATGCTTGATACTCAGCAACATTGTTAGAGCAGAGTAGCGTTAACATAAAAGAGTAGGGCAGAACTTCACCTTGAGAAGTGACAAATACTACGCCAGCACCAGCTCCTCCGCGATGTGCAGCACCATCAAAGTACATCTTTCATGGAGGTTGAACTTCAATGACCTTTGCGTCTTCATCAGGTAGTTAGTCGGTTAACTCCCAATCATTGGGTATAAGGTGATCTGCCAAGAAGTCTGCTAACGCTTGTCCTTTTATAGCCTTTTGAGGGATGTACACAATTTTGAATTGTTGAAACTAGAGGTACCATCTTACTAATCGATCACTAAGGATAGGTTTTGACATCACAAACTTGATCGAATTTGCTCTAGAAACAAGACGAACGGCATGAGCTTGAATGTAGTGCTTCAACTTTTGGAATAAGAAAACTAGTGCCAAACATAACTTTTCGATTATCTTGGGGGTACGGAATGCATTAAGCCTTCATATTTTGGCGCCATGCAAATTTGGTTATGGCCCGATAAACCGTCCATAAATGACATTGCCTCGTACCCAGTAGTAGCATTGATCATCAGCTCTAGAATAGGAAGCGGAAATTCATCTTTGGGACACGCATTGTTGAGATCTCTGAAGTTAACGCACACCCAAATATGGCCATTCTTCTTCCTTACAGGGACAATACTTGAGATCCATGTTGGGTATTTAACTTCGTGAATAAAGCCAGCTTCAATGAGTTTGTTAACTTCACTTTAGATCAAGGGAACCAAGTCCGGCTTAAAGCGCCTTTGCGCTTACTTAACAGGACGAGTGCCATTCTTGACTGCAAGGTGATGAACTACTACTTTAGGGTCCAAGCCAGGTATCTCTTTGTAAATCCGAGCAAAGAAATCCTTGAACTCCTTGAGCAACTCGATATAAGTGCTTTCTTTATCGATTGCTAGTAAAGCACTTAGGTATGTGGGCCTTTATTCTTCATTTGTGCCAAGGTTAACTTCTTTTAAGGAATCAATCGTTGCCTTCACCCCTTCTTCAAGTTCCGGGGGAGCATCTTTCACATCTTCATCTTTTTGAGGGTCCCAATCATTGAAGTATATGTGATAACATGGCGAAACATCCTCCAATTTCTTGTCATCCTCCATTAGAGATGAAACACCGTGCTCGCCTTGTGCAGTGCCATGATACGAAGAACCCACACTTTATTCATCTTCATCATGTTCTTTAGTGTAGACCACAGTGTATGGATTCACCTTTAGTACCTCATCACACGAAACCATGACTTTTGTTTGTCGCCTTATTCTAGAAGGAACCGGGCTTTGGAAATTCTTAGAGATCTTCTAAATTTTGGGCGAAGTGGGTGTTCTTGTATTTCAATAATTTTTCTGGAAATTATTCTCTTTCTTTAATGGACCCAATCTCTCAAACACAAAAGTTCTCACAGTTGATTTTCCAAGTTGATCAAAGACAGAAGACTTGTTAGAAGCGACAGATTCATCTTCTATGGTGATATAATTGCTGCTTGCCCTTCTTATGGAGATGCGCACTGGTGACAGTTGCTTGTATCCCAAACCTTCACGTGGTTGCCTCGTCGCAGCTTCTGATGGGAGCTTTTCTAACTTTGACGGCTCATTGGGATTGTATCCATCTTTTGCAAATAGCCTGTAAGCGTTAGGATCAAAACCTCCATCTGTTTGCTTTATAGGGAGTGCCACATTTTGCAAATGATTTTGGGCCACAAATTAAACCTTGCAAGTGGCTTTGAGGACAACTTTACTGCCTCAATTCATTTTACCGGAAGAGTTAACTCCTTTAGCATGTTAGTTTGGAGATTAGATGATTCACCTCCATCTTTCTTCCTTTTAGGGACATATTGGAGCGCAGGAGTTACTTTCTTACCATAAGACGCAATATCCCCTCTATAAGATTTATTCGAGTTAGGTTGCACCTCTTCAATAACAGCTTTGGCTCTACTAGCAGTCACCTCAGCTCTTTTAGTTGTGGGCTCGTCATTCTTACTTTTCATGACATTATCAGTTTTTAGCTCCTTCACAATGCGGTTCTTCAAGTAGAACTTTGCATCGGCAAAGTGTGACTCGGCCTCGGTGAATGGCTCATGATCAGCAACTATATTCTTCTTGACTTCACCCTCGTAGTATTTTAAACATTGATGGTAGGTATATGGAACTACTTTATTCTCATGTATCCAAGGCCTTCCAAGCAAGACGTTGTATGAAGTCTTTGCATCGATTACATACAGCCATGCACTTGATTGCATATCTTCAATAGTGATTCCCAACCTGATAGTATCTATGGATCTTCGCCCCCCTTGGTTGAATCCTTGAATCATCACACGACTTTCTGAGAGTTCGTTCATGGGAATACCAAGTTCTTTCATAGTACGAATTGGCAAGATGTTCACTGAGGATCCTTCATCAACCAAAATTCGATCTACCCTTTCAACGCGCATATAGCCAATCAAGTACAACGGACGGTTATGAGAAGTGTCACCTAGTAGAAGATCGTCATTTGTAAACATAAATGTTTCCTCACAAGCATTAACTTCTTGAGGAATGGACTCGATGAGCTTTTCCAAAGATGGTGCCGATAGTAGGTCATCACTCTTTTATTCCCCTTTGTCAGTATGGCAACAAGAGGCACTAATACATTCATGGTAAATCTTCGTGTGGAACCAACTTGGTAAGAACTCCTCCAAGGTCACTGGATGTCGTGGCTTTTGAGGATGGTACACCTTCACTTTTGCTTCCTTCAAATGCTTAACTAGATTCCATCTCCTTGGTCTTTTCACCATCATTTTCCTTGTTGGTTGTTTATTGATTCATTTCGTGGGCTCCTTTTGTGGCGCCTACGGCGAGTCACCAACATCCAACCTTCAATATCATCATGGTCGTCTACTTCGACTTTGTTATTATCTAGTAATTCTTCATCTTTGATTTCTTTTAAACTGCATAGCTCATCTATACTGAATGAGCCAAAGGTGATAGAGACTTGGTTTGTACTTGCCTTCTCATCTTCAAGCACGGTCTTCTTTTCATGGGCCAAGTCCATAACTTTGTCTGTGAATACAAAGAACTTCTCGAGAAGTTGGCTCACGAGTCGATGGTATTTGTAGTAGTTTGGGTCATTCATTTTACCAGCTTCATTTGTCCGCTTCATCTTCAAAAGCTTAATGCGATTTAACTCAAGGAGTTCTTCAAAAATTGCTGGCACATCAGAATCCAGAAATGGGTACTCCTTCTCTTGCATTTCTTTTAGAGTCAACTATCCACTTGGTTTATCTTGAAAAGAAGTGGATTTCATACTCTGCTTCTTGCTCACCTTCATTGTGAACTTCAAAGGTGATGTGTTGACATTCATAGCTTCTTTGTTTTCAGACTTGGGTGCAAACTTGCTCCATTTCCTACCTTCTTGCTTGTCGTTCCTTTCCGAGGCTCATAGATAGGCAGCCTTTCATTTCCAGCGTAGGTCATGCTTAACTCCATGTCATGGGCACGAGTCGAAAATTCTTCAAATGTTCTAGGCTTGATACCTTGCAAGATGTAGCAGAGTCCCCAATGCATGCCTTGGATGCGCATCTCTATGCTCGAAGCTTCACTAAGCCTATCTTTGCAGTTGAGGCTTGCATTCCTCCAACAATTGATAAAGTCGATAACTGGTTTACCCTTTCGTTGATGAGTACTTGTAAGTT
Source organism: Nicotiana otophora (assembly GCA_000715115.1). Lineage (NCBI taxonomy): Eukaryota > Viridiplantae > Streptophyta > Magnoliopsida > Solanales > Solanaceae > Nicotiana > Nicotiana otophora. Next base: position 15,712 of record AWOL01S0095722.1, read on the forward strand.
CTATCATACTCACAATACGTCTCGTGCTATAAAAGCGATTGAGGAATTCTTGCTCTAGTTGATCCCAACTATCAACAAATTCAGCCTCGAGGTTTGTGTACCAATCAAAAGCATTTCCTTTTAATGAGTGTACAAACTGCTTGACGAGGTAATATTTATAAGTCCTAGCATTGTTGCATGTCTCAATGAAGTGCGCCACATGTTGCTTTGGATTGCCTTTGCCATCACACAGTTGAAATTTCGAAGGTTGATAGCCAGCAGACATCTTCAACATATCAATCCTTGAAGTGTACGGCTTTGCGTAGGTAAAGGAGGACTTGGAAGCAACTTCATATTTGTTTTTTATAGTCCCTTTAATGAACTCCTTTAGTTGATTGAATGTAATCATCCCTTCTGAATAGACTAGAATTTCCTTAGTGGATGGAACTTGTCGTGGGGGAGGATCAATCTCTTGAACTTCTGGGAGTTTGGCAGGTGCATGTGTGGATTCTTCTTCCATCAAGATTCCCACCGTGTCTGTTAGCTTGTCAATTCTAGCATCTTGATTTTGCATGCACTTGGTCAAGCAAGCGATTGCTTCCGACAAGTTTGCCAACTGCTCTTCCACAGATGAAATGCCTGTCACCATGGCTTCCATGATTGTTGTAGATGATGGGGAGTAGCATGGATTGTAACACAGATTGATTCTCGAATGGCTCACTCTATGCGGTGTAAGTGGGGAAGATCCATCACTTGAAATATCATCATCTTCCTTCACAATAGAGTTCTTGGATCTGGAGAGGTCAAGCAGAGTTAGAGTTTTCTTGATCTTTTCAGCAATATCGCTTCCTCCTTCGGATACGTTCGTAGGGGATCTTGCTCTTTTTGAGGATGAAGATCTAAAAATAGGGGTTAATGCGGACGGCACTTGGAGTGCTTGTTGTCCCAAAGAGCTTGCTTTGCTACTCGTAACTAGTCCAAAGCTTCCAAAGGTAACATCAAGGATGTTTTCCCCATCAGTATAGAACCTGGAGTTAGCAGCCTTGGTGGATGTTGATCTGGAGTTGATTTTCTTTGAAGCCATTTCGACGTTTTAGAACTTTGGTGATTGAAAAGTTGAGATGAGAGGTAGAGGTTGTCCCACTGGGCGTGCCAGAATTTGTAGAAAATAAATTTGCGTCGAGAAAATAATCGAGATCGAAAAATATTGCAACAATCGTAGTATTTAATTTCGATTAATATGAGTGTAAAATCTCTATAAATCCTCTCATTATTCTTTCCAACAGTAAATAAATCCAAAGGCCTTTGAGCTTGATCTTGAATATGTAGTTTGTTGTCGCGAACGATGATCTTGAATTCAACTAGTACAAACTTTGATTTGAACTCGTACTCCTTGAATCTTGATTTATTCTTCGTTCTTAAGCTTGAACTTGATTGCTTGAAGCTTGAAACTTGTAGAGAAATTTCCGTTGTTTGATCCACAGCTCTCTCTTTTAGTGTATGTCCTATTTCGCTTTTAGTGTATGTCCTATTTACTAGTTATCGCTTTGCTATGCATCCTTCCTCTGGATTTCACGGTGCTCTTACTTTTCTTATTTTTCACGTCTCCCTTCCCTTTATCTCCCCCCTCCCTTTGCTTTGCACCTTTCTTCTGAATTTCATGGTATTGCTATTTATCTTATGAGTGTTGTTGTGAAGACCCCTATTTATAGTGATGGAAGAGTTATGATAAGAACAAACTCTTTCCGACCAATCAAATCGAAGTGTGACAATGCCGCATTTGATTAGCCAGAACATGTCACTTGCACACGTGGCGCGATTTAGTTAGCCCTTTAATTTGACTTGGCATGCCTTGTCATTTCGACACGTTGCACAATCCTATTGGCTATTCCGTCTGACTTGGTGTGCCACGTCATTTGACGCGTGGCACCAAACTAGGCCTCTAGGAAGATGACATCTTGGGCTTAATAAAGTGGGCTCATCACTTTAGCCCAAAATGGGCTAGCCCAATGGATTAAGACTTATTTATTTAATCCATATATATTGAACTTATACAATTAATTCAATTATATTAGCCCATAATATTTATTTGGACCAATATATCTTGAATTTAAAATATAGTCCAAATTATTTTATGGATTTAATTTTAATATAATTTATATGCCTCCAACTAGAAATAATTTTTTACATTTTGAAATTCCATATGTCATTTACAGATTGTTTGGATGGTTGTTACCTGTTGTATTTTATCGTTTTGTTACTTTAAATACAATGTTTATTTTCATTGTTACTTAAATTTTAGTGTATCGTATCGTTAAATCCGCCGTTGCGTTTTTACTTATATTTTTCTCTTATATTGCCCTTTTTATTATTAAATAATTATATTTTGTCCTTTACCCTACCTTTTTATATAATAATATTACCTCATACCTTATTTTTCTGTATAATATTACAGTTTATTCTTCATATTTTTAGTGCATGACATCATGAAACGATGACAAATAATATAATCTATCCAAATATTATATACATCAAAATAATGTAGCAAAATAGTATACAATACATTATGAAATCATACATAACAACCATTCAAATAAGCTGTTAAGTATAAAGCAATCACATCAAATAGGTTGGCTAATAATTACTGTAATGACCCGACCGGTCGTTTTGCTTTTTATAACCCCGTTCTCCTAAATAAGACTCCATGTATATGCTTTTACTATTTTATGACTTGCGGGGGTGGTTAGTTCGAGATTTGGAAGGGTTCGGGTTAAAATCAGAACACTTGGTTCCTTAAGTTGGCCTTAAAAGGCTAAGTTTGACTTCGGTCAACATTTTGAGTAAACGACCTCAGAATCGGGATTTGAAGGTTCCAATAGGTTCGTATAGTGATTTCAGACTTGGCATATTCTCGGACCGGGTCGTGGATAACCCGGGAGCATTTCAGCACCTAATATTGAAAGTTGGTTCCTTGAAGGTTCTTGAAGTTCTTTAAATTTAGTTTAGAGTAGGTTTTGGTGATATCGAGGTCTGAATGAAATTTTGAGACCGGGATTAGTTCCATAATGTCATTTAAGACTTGCACGCAAAATTTGGCGTTAATCCGAGTAGTGTAAGTACGTTTCGGTGCTTTGGGAGTAAATTGAAGAACTTAAAGTTCATATTTTTTATCCAATTGGTTTGTGGTGTGATTTTTAGTTTTAATGTCGTTTGGGACGTTTCGAGGGTTCGAGCGGGTCCGTTGTATGATTTCAATCTTCTCGGTATGTTCGGGCGGGGCCTCGAGGGCCCCATGTATCGATCGGACGAGGCCCGGACCAAGTTGAAACTTGGGAGCAACAACTAAAGTTCCCAGCTGCTGGTGTAATCGCACCTGCGTTTGGCCAGCCGCAGGTGCGAGCTCACAGGTGCAAGCCAGGATCCATAGGAGCGAGGAGTTTGGCGCACCTGTGAACGCGCAGGTGCGATGACTGTGATCACAGAAGCGGCTGTGTCCGCAGGCGCGAAAGAGTCAACTGCAGGAGCGGTCCTGGCTCCGCAGGTACGATGGGTGAGTGGCCAGGCCGGTTCTGCAGAAGCGGACTTTAGATCGTAGAAGCAGCTCCGCAGAAGCGGAAGCCCCTCCGCAGGTGCGGAAACCACTGAAGGCAGAATCCTTCATTTAATGTGGAACTTAGTCATTTTGGCTCATGTATTCCATTGTTGGGAGATTCTTGGAGCTCTAAGAGAGGGGATTTTCATCTAACACCTTGAGGTAAGTAATTCCTACCAAATATGAGTCAAATATATAACTTATGGGTCGATTATAATATGAAAATTAGTGAAAATTATGGGTTTAGGAGAAAACCCTAGGATTTTGATAAAAATGAGATTTAATCATGAAATTTGTTATGGAATGTAGTAAAAATCATATATTTGAGTACATGAGGTTATGGGTAACAACTTTCTTCGAATATTTCTGGAATCCAGGCATGTGGGCCCAGGGGTGAATTTTAAGAATCTTACATTTAAAGTTGGGTAACCTCTTTAATAGTTGAAATATGAACTTTTGAGCATGTATTGATTAGTTTATATACTATTTGATTAGTTTTGGGTTGATTCGGCACCGAATTGAGGGTGTGAGCACATTCTTGGACCCGGAAGTAGGCCTTGAAACGAGGTAAGTCTCTTTTCTAACCTTGTAAGAGAGAATTAACCCATAGGTGAAATTAATCATTGTGTACTTCTATTTGAGGGGGCTACGTACGTACGAAGTGACGACAGTCCGTGCGTAGCTACTATTCAGGCTTATGTCCAGGTAGGTTTAGGCTTACACTATATCTTTTAAATACCATTGCTTGTTTATGCTTACTAATTGTTTGGATTAAAGCGGAGGTTAAGGATTTCAATATTTTAAGGGTTCTTAGCTGAATTTCTTATATTTTGAAAAAAAAAAGAATTGAGAAATGTTATGATAACTTGAGAAAATCTACATTCAACCGCTTCACAAGTATATTCCGCGAGCGGGGTAAATTTTTACTACTCTCATAGGAGCGGGTCGTTCGCCTCGGTAAGTTAATGGATGTATCTATAGTTCGGGTCGTTCGACCCTCGGTAGTGCACAGTATATTTATATGTATATATTTGGATCGGGTCGTATGTCCTCGGCATAATTCGTGCGTAAAGATATTGGAACCCCTTTATATTTAATATTGTTCCATGGACTTGAAAGGTGAAAGGATTAGACGAGAGAAATGACTTGGTTCTCACTTGAAATGAAAGGATTGTTTACTTATTTTCCTGCTCTGAGTTCTATTATCATTTTTTTATCATGTTTAATTAGAACTTCATACTATTATATTTTTGCCCCATAATAGGAGTCGAAGTCAACCCCTCATCACTACTTCTTCGAGGTTAGACTAGATACTTACTGGGTACATCTTGTTTATGTACTCATGCTACACTTTTACATTTGATGTGCAGGATTTGAGGTAGGTGCCTCTGGTTATCAGTCCGGCGAGCACGCTTGACTTTTGGTCCGAAGACGTCCGTACTAATCTTCGAGAGACTATATGGTGTTAAGAAACTACTCTTTATTCATCTCTTATAGTGCAGTTGATGGTGTACTAAGTCTCTTCTCTTACTCTCTCTCATACGGTGAGAACGAGCGCGGCAGATGTTCCGGACCTGGGAGGAGCTGCTCCCCATGTTGCTAGAGGCTGAGGCAGAAGCAGAGGCCGGTTGAGGGCACCGGCCTAAGGCAGGGGACAAGGATGTCCCATAGTTACCCAGTTGCACCGCCAGCGGATCCAGTGGAGGATCCTATCATAGAGGAGAAAGGCGAGGTGCCCGCAGCAGAGCCAGCCTCGGTTGATTTCATGTCAGCACCGGGATTTCAGGAGGTCATGGGCCGTATGTTGCGGTTCATGGATTCTATGACCCATGTTAGTTTATTTCCAACAGACCCAGCCACATATCAGGCGGGAGGGGGAGCACAAACCCCTACCGCTCAGGCTCTAGGATATGTAGCTGCCGTATATTAGACCTCGAGCACACTACCCGTAGGCGGAGCCTAGCTAGTTGCAGCAGTTGTACCTGAGCCTAGACCAGTTGCGACCGGCGAGCCGCAGAAGCTATTGGATAGATGGACCGGGCTTCATCCTCCTATCTTCGGGGGTGAGTGACATGAGGATCCCCAGGACTTCATTGATAGGTACAGGGACAAACTGCACAACATGAGGATATTGGAGTCCCACGGGGTGGATTTCATTACTTTCCAGCTGGAGGGCAGGGCCCGTAGGTGGTGGCAGTCTTATCTTCTTGGAAGGCCGGCAGGTTCTCCTCCCATGACTTGGGACCAGTTTACACGCATATTCTTGGACAGGTATATTCCTCCCTCCCAAAGGGAAGAGTTGTGGCGTCAGTTTGAGCAGCTTGAGCAGGGTCAGATATTAGTGACCGACTATGAGGCGAGATTCTCTTAGTTGTCCCGCCATGCACTTATGATACTTCCTACCGACATAGAGAGGGTGCGGAGGTTTGTTGCCAAGTTGCACTCTAGTATTCAGGCTAGTATGGCTCGGGAGGTTGAGATGGGGACTTCCTATCAGTTGGTAGTGGAGATTGCGTGGAGGATTTAGGGTTACCGTCAGAGGGATAGAGAGCAGATGCAGTAGGACAAGAGGTCCCATTTTTCTGGAGAGTTCAGAGGTTCCCCAGCTGGGGGTAGAGGCCATTTTGGGAGGGGTCAGCCCAGCAGGCCCCCATATTCAGTACCACCACCTCCTCGGGGTGTTCCAGCGTGACCCTACTTTAGTACTATACCGGAGAGTTCTTACCGCCTGCCGCTATTCAGGGTTCTTTCAGTGGGTACTCCGGTCATCAGGGTTCTTCCAATGCCTATTTCAGTGCCATGCCAGAGAGTTCATACCGCCCACCCGCTTTTTAGGGTTCTCCTGGTGGGTATTCGGGCCACCAGGGTCAGACTTCGGGGTAGCAGTCCACCGCTCCAAGAGGTTGTTATGAGTGCGGGGATCCTAGTCACATGAAGAGATATTGCCCCAGACTTCGGGGCAAGGCAATGCAACAGGGTCAGCAACCCATGATTACAGCACCAGTACTCGCACCAACCGTCCGGCTGCCCAGAGGCGGAGGGCTGTGGGTAAGAGCAGTCCCAGAGGTGGAGGTCAGGAAGGAGGGGGCCAGCCAGGTGGCGCTCCAGCTAGATTCTATGTTTTTTCGTACCAGATGCAGTGGCCTCAGATGTCGTGATCACATGTGTTATTTCTTTCTGCGGTAGGGAAACTTCAGTACTATTTGATCCAGGGTCTACCTATTCGTATGTGTCATCGTTTGCTCATTTTCTGGATATTTCTCGTGAGTCCTTGGGTACTCTTATTTATGTGTCCACTCCTGTGGGTGATTCTGTTGTTGTGGATCGGATCTATCGGTCCTGTGTGGTCATATTCTGTGGATACGAGACTAGAGCGGACCTTCTGTTGCTTGATATGACCGACTTTGAGGTCATTTTAGGCATGGACTAGCTATCCCCATACAATGCCATCCTTGATTGCCATGCTAAGACTGTTACCTTAGCGATGCCAGAGTCACCTAGATTTGAGTGGAAGGGTTCGCCTGTCAGTACATCTAGTCAGGTTATCTCTTTTATGAAGGCTCGACACATGGTCGAGAAGGGTTGTTTGGCTTATCTAGCCTATGTTCGGGATACTACTGCAGAGTTTCCGGCGATTGATTCAATACTAGTAGTCCGGGAGTTCTCTGATGTGTTTCCTTCTGACCTTCCAAGCATGCCACCAGATCGTGATATCGACTTTTGTATTGACTTGGCTCCAGGTACCCAGCCTATATCTATCCCACTATACCGTATGGCTCCGAAAGAGTTGAAGGAGTTGATGGAGCAGCTTGAGGAGTTTCTAGTGAAGGGGTTCGTCAGGCCAAGTGTATCACCTTGGGGTGCCCCAGTGCTATTTGTGAAGAAGAAAGATGGAACTATACAGATGTGCATTGATTACCGCCAGTTGAACAAAGTTACCATCAAGAACAAGTACCTGTTGCCACGTATTGATGATTTGTTTGACCGGTTGCAGGGTGCTAGGGTGTTCTCTAAGATCGTTGTGAGACCAGGGTACCATCAGTTGAAGATTCGGGACTCCTATGTTCCGAAGACTGCTTTCCGTAGTAGATATGGCCATTATGTGTTTCTGGTGATGTCCTTCGGCTTGACTAATGCCCCAGCGGCGTTTATGGACTTGATGAACATGGTGTTTAGGCCTTATATTGATTCGTTTGTCATTGTCTTCATTGATGACATTTTGATTTACTCACGTAACATGGAGGAGCACGAGCAACACTTGAGAGTGGTGCTTCGGACCTTATGGGAACAGAAACTATATGCTAAGTTCTCCAAGTGTGAGTTTGGGTTAGATTCTGTGGCATTCTCGGGGCATGTTGTATCAGGCAAGGGTATTAATATGGATCCCAAGAAGATTGAGGCAGTTCAGAGTTGTCCTCGTCCTACTACGGCGACTGAGATCAAGAGCTTCTTGGGGTTAGCAGGTTACTATTGTCGATTTGTTGAGGGATTCTCATCTATTGCAACACCTTTGACAAGATTGACCCAGAAGGGTGCTCCGTTCCGTTGGTCCGATGATTGTGAGGCGAGCTTCTAGAAGCTTAAGACAACTTTGACTACAGCACCGGTCCTAGTGTTGCCTTCCAGTTCAGGGATGTATATTGTGTACTGCGACGCTTCACGCATTGGTTTGGGTTGTGTATTGATGCAGGAGGGGCGAGTTATTGCATATGCTTCATGTCAGCTGAAGCCCCATGAGAAGAATTATACTGTGCACGATTTGGAGTTGGACGCGATTGTTCATGCTCTTAAGATCTAGAGGCATTATCTTTTTGGGGTGTCCTGTGAGGTTTATACTGATCATCGCAGCTTGCAACATTTGTTCAAACAAAGGGTTCTCAATTTGAGGCAGCGCAGATGGCTTGAGTTACTAAAGGATTATGACATCACCATGCTTTATCATCCGGGCAAGGCGAATGTAGTCGTGGATGCCTTAAGCAGAAAGGCAAAGAGTGTGGGTAGCTTGGCCTTCATTTCAGCAGAGGAGCCATTAGCTTTGGACATTTAGTCGTTGGATAACAGACTTGTGAGGTTGGATATTTCAGAGCCCAGCCGAGTGCTTGCATGCGTCGTTGCCCAGCCCTCACTATCAGAACAAATCAAGGCTCGATAGTTTGATGATTTGCACTTATTGGTCCTCAAAGAGACGGTACTACAGGGTGGTGCCAAATAGGTTACTATCGACGAGGATGGTGTTCTGTGACTCCAGGGTCGTCTATGTGTTCCTAATGTCGATGGCTTGAGGGAGAAGATTTTTGAGGAGGCACACAGTTCTCGATATTCTATTCACCCAGGTGCTGCGAAGATGTATCGCGACCTGAGGTAGCATTATAGGTGTCGGCGGATGAAGAAAGACATAGTTGAGTATGTAGCTAGGTGCCTAAATTGCCAGCAGGTTAAGTATGAGCACCAGAGGCCAGGTGGCCTACTCCAGCAGATGACCATACCTGAGTGGAAGTGGGAGTGCATTACTATGGATTTCGTAGTTGGGTTGCCACGGACCTTGCGGAAGTTCGATGCAGTATGGGTCATTGTTGACAGATTGACCAAGTCAGCACATTTCATTCCTGTGATGACTACGTATACTTCAGAGAGATTGGCCCAGATTTATATCCAGGAGATAGTTCGGCTGCATGGTGTACCTGTTTCCATCATATCAGACAAAGGTCCTCAGTTTACTTCGCATTTCTGGAGAGAAGTACAGAGTGAGTTGGGTACCCGTGTAGAGCTCAGCACTGCATTTCATCCACAGACCGATGGGCAGTCGGAGCGGACAATTCAGATCTTAGAGGACATGCTCAAAGAATGAGTGATTGACTTTGGGGGACAGTGGGATCGGTTCTTGCCTTTGGCCGAGTTTTCTTACAACAACAGTTAGTAGTCCAGCATCGAGATGGCTCCATTTGAGGCTTTATATGGTCGGCGAAGTCGTTCCCCTATCGGGTGGTTTGAGCCCGGCGAGGCTAAGTTATATGATACTGATTTGGTAAAGGATGCCTTGAAAAAGGTAAAGTTGATTCAGGAATGACTTCGCACAGCACAGTCCAGACATAAGAGTTACGCGGACCAGAAGGCGCGTGACTTATCATTTATGGTAGGCGAGAAAGTTCTCTTGAAAGTCTCGCCGATGAAGGGGTCATGAGATTTGGGAAGAAGGGCAAGCTGAGCCCAAGGTTTATAGGCCCATTTGAGGTGTTGAGACGAGTTGGAGAGGTTGCTTATGAGCTTGCTTTGCCTCCCAGTCTATCGGGAGTTCATCCGGTCTTCCACGTGTCTATGCTCGGAGGTATCATGCCGACTTGTCACATGTGTTAGACTTCAGCACGATTCAGTTAGATGAGAGTCTGGGTTATGAAGAGGAACCAGTTGCCATTGTTGATAGGCAATATTGCCAGTTGAGGTCCAAGAGGATTTCTGCGGTAAAGGTCAAGTGGAGGGGCCAACCAGTCGAGGAGGCGACCTTGGAGTCCGAGGANGGAGTTTGGCGCACCTGCGAACGCGCAGGTGCAATGACTGTGACCGTAGAAGCGGCTGTGTCCGTAGGCGCGAAAGAGTCGGCCGCATGAGCGGTTACGCAAGAGTGGTCCTAGCTCCGCATGGGCGATGGGCGAGTGGCCAGACTGGTTTCGCAGAAGCGTACTTTTGACCGCAAAAGCAGTGCTGCAAAAGNATATTGCCAGTTGAGGTCCAAGAGGATTTCTGCGGTAAAGGTCAAGTGGAGGGGCCAACCAGTCGAGGAGGCGACCTTGGAGTCCGAGGAGGATATGCAGAGCAGATACCCGCACTTATTCAGCACTCCAGGTATGATTCTAGACTCGTTCGAGGATGAACGTTTGCTTAAGAGGTGAAGAATGTAATGACCTAACCGGTCGTTTTGCTTTTTAGAACCCTGTTCCCCTAAATAAGACTCCCCGTATATGCTTTTACTGTTTTATGACTTGCGGGGATGGTTAGTTTGAGATTTGGAAGGGTTCGGGTTGAAATCGGAACACTTGGTTTCTTAAGTTGGCCTTAAAAGGCTAAGTTTAACTTCGGCCAATATTTTAAGTAAACGATCTCGGAATCGGGATTTGATGGTTCTAATAGGTTCGTACAGTAATTTTGGACTTGGGCATATGCTCGGTCCGGGTGGTGGATGACTCAGGAGCGTTTCAGCGCCTAATATTGAAAGTTGGTTCCTTGAAGGTTTTTCAAGTTCTTTTAATTTGGTTTAGAGTAGGTTTTGGTGATATCGAGGTCCGAATGGAATTCTGAGACTGGAGTTAGTTCTGTAATGTCATTTAAGACTTACACGCAAAAGTTGGCGTCAATCCGAGTAGTGTAAGTACGTTTCAGCGCTTTGGGAGTAAATTGAAGAACTTAAAGTTCATATTTTTTATCCAATTGGTTTGGGGACTGATTCTTAGTTTTAATGTCGTTTGGGACGTTCCGAGGGTTTGAGAGGGTCCGTTTTATGATTTCAAACTTATCAGTATGTTCGGGCGGGGCCTCGGGTGCCCCAGGTATCTATCACACGAGGCCCGGACCAAGTTGAAACTTGGGAGCAACAACTGCAGTTCCCAGATGCTAGTGTAATCGCACCTGCGCTTGGCCAGCCGCAGGTGCGAGCTAGGAGCCACAAAAGTGAGCAAGCCAGGGCTGTCCAGGATCCACAGGAGTGAAGAGTTTGGCGCACCTGCGAACGCGCAGGTGCAATGACTGTGACCGTAGAAGCGGCTGTGTCCGTAGGCGCAAAAGAGTCGGCCGCATGAGCGGTTGCGCAAGAGTGGTCCTAGCTCCGCATGGGCGATGGGCGAGTGGCCAGACTGGTTTCGCAGAAGCGTACTTTTGACCGCAAAAGCAGTGCTGCAAAAGCGGAAGCCCTTCCGCAGGTGCGGAAACCGCTGAAGGCAGAATCCTTCATTTAATGCGGAACTTAGTCATTTTGGCTCATTTATTCCATTTTTGGGCGATTCTTGGAGCTCTTAGAGAGGGGATTTTCATCTAACATCTTGAGGTAAGTAATTTCTACCAAATATGAGTCAAATACATAACTTATGGGTAGATTATAATATGTAAATTAGCGGAAATCATAGGTTTAGGAGAAAAACCTAGGTTTTTGATAAAAATGAGATTTAATCATGAAATTCGTAATGGAATCTAGTAAAAATCATATATTTGAGTTCATGAGATTATGGGTAACAACTTTCTTTGAACATTTCCGGAATTCGGACACGTGGGACCGAGGGTGAATTTTAAGAATCTTACATTTAGGGTTGGGTAACCTCTTTAATAGTTGGAATACGAACTTTTGAGCATGTATTGATTAGTTTATATACTATTTGAATAGTTTTGGGTTGATTCGGCACCGAATTGAGGGTGTGAGCATATTCTTGGACCGAGAAGTAGGCCTTGAAACGAGGTAAGTCTCTTTTCTAACCTTGTAAGTGGGAATTAACCTCATAGGTGAATTTAATCATTATGTACTTCTATTTGAGGGGGCTACGTACGTACGGAGTAACGAAAGTCCGTGCGTAGCTACTATTCATGCTTATGTCCGGGTAGATTTAGGCTTACACCATATTTTGTTAATACTGTTGCTTATTTATGCTTACTAATTGTTTGGATTAAAGCGGAGGTTGAGGATTTCAATATTTTAAGGGTTCCTAACTGAATTTCTTATATTTTGAAAAAAAAAAGAATTGAGAAATGTTATGATAACTTGAGAAAATCTACATTCAACCGCTTCACAAGTATATTCCGCGAGCGGGGTAAATTTTCACTACTCTCATGGGAGCGGGCCGTTCGCCTCGGCAGTTAATTGATATATCTATGGTTCGGGTCGTTCGACCCTCGGTAGTGCACAATATATTTATATATATATATTTGGATCGGGCCGTACATCCTCGACATAATTCATACGTAAAGATATTGGAACCCCTTTATATTTAATATTGTTCCATGGACTTGAAAGGTGAAAGGATTAGACGAGAGAAATGACTTGGTTCTCACTTGAAATGAAAGGATTGTCTACTTATTTTCCTGCTCTGAGTTCTATTATCATTTTTATCATGTTTAATTAAAACTTCATACTGTTATATTTTTGGCCCATAGTAGGAGTCGAAGTCGATCCCTCGTCACTACTTCTTCGAGGTTAGACTAGATACTTACTGGGTACATCTTGTTTATGTACTCACGCTACACTTTTGCACTTGATGTGTAGGATCTGAGGTACGTGCATCTGGTTATCCGTCTGGCGCGTACACTTGACTTCTGGTCCGAGACCACGCGGTGAGTTGCCCTTCTGAGCCGTTCAGCAGCAGCCGGAGTTTCTCTTTTGATTTATTTCCTGTCTATTCTATTTCAGACAGTAGAGTAGAGATCTTTTATATATTCTACTAGTAGCTCACACACTTGTGACACCAGATCTTGGCACACACTAGTAGACTTGTGATTTTGGTTTTATTCCTATGGCCATAAATACATTTAATTGCTTTCGTTTTATTAATTTAAATTTGTTTCTTACTAAACCCATTAAGTTAAGGAAAGTTATTTACTTGAAAAAAACTTATTAAAATGGGAAGATCACTAGATTGTTCATTGTTGGCTTGCCTAGCAATGGCGTCGAGCGCCATCACGGTCAAAGATGGAATTAGGTCGTGACAATTACTTCCATTAAATTGGCATCTCCGATCGGAATTTAATACTCTCTCTCTTTTAATTTATGTGAACGTATTTGACTGGTCACAAAATTTAAGAAAAGAGAGAAGACTTTTGAACTTGTGGTATAAAATGGGGCACATATATTTTGTGTGGATATAAATCATTGCATAAAGTTTAATTTTTTCCAAATAGGAAAATGTGTTATACTTTTTGGCACGAACTAAAAAGAAAATAATTCATCTAAATTAGAACGGAGAGAATATACTTTTATTTTAAAAAAGGACAACAACAACAACAACCCAGTATAATCCCACTAGTGGGGTCTGGGGAGGGTAGTGTGTACGCAGACCTTACCTCTACCCTAGGGTAGAGAGGCTGTTTCCAAATGATCCTCGGCATCCTTCCCTCCAAGAACTCCTCACCTTGCTCTTGGGGTGACTCGAACTCACAACCTCTTGGTTGGAAGTGGAGGGTGCTTAGCATCAGAGCAACCCACCTTTAAAAAAAAGGAGTTTGGGAGAAAAATAAGTGGCCGTAAGATGAATATCAACTACAGTTATGTCCCTAATTTTGACGGCTATCCTTATTTCTCTCTCTTCTTCTCAGACAACCTCGGAAGCCCCGAGAGAGAGGGGAGGAAAGAATAAAGGAACTTCCTCTTCTGGCTAAAGGGTTCGTTTCTTTTTGATTGTTGATCCGAACCCTTTACCCTTGTGTTATTTTTCTCCATTTTCCTGTTCAGGATAAAGAAGAAACATAAGAAAGTTTGTGTCTTGATTGATTTTGTAAGTCATTTGGTGAAAAAGTTTGATGATTAAATGTAAGTGGGCGGTTCAGATTTGTAATGGAAGAAATGGAGATGGATAGCATTGAGTGTGTATCATCATCAATGGATGGCGTTGAAGATGAAGAGATCCGATCTTCTGTTTCATCTCATCAACAATATTCTTCAGCAAAACCTCATCATAATGTTATACCTTCCGGGATTGCCCCAACTAGTGTTCATGAATTGCTGGAATGCCCCGTTTGTACTAATTCTATGTACCCGCCTATTCATCAGGTTCATTCTCTTTATTTCTCTTCACCTTTTTTGATATTTACTATTTGGGTGAGATCGGACTGTTTTTGTTTTGTTTGATTGAAATTAAACAGACCCAAATGGATATAGACGATTTATATAGCCTATCTCAACTAGTTTGGAATTGAGACTAGTTGTTGTTAATTGAGGGGAAAACTGAAGTCTTTTGTGTAATTTGATTGTGTTGAGTGCTAACAAAATTCTAAAAGACTAGTATATTTAGAGATGACAAGGAATATAGATATTGAATTCTAGATTTCTTTTTTATAGGCCTTTCCAATTTGGTTAGGGAATATGTGTGCTTTCTAGACCATTGGGGAATTGGATGCCACTGGTAGAGTATGCGAAGAGTTTGTCTCTTGCTGTTAGAATGCTAAGTTCATTTGAAAAAAATAATAAAGTTGCTATCTTGTAGATGGATAATGAGGCAATAGAACTCGTCAAAGTAGGTTGATATTGCGCTCTTACAGCCCTTAATCATCTTAAAGCTGGGTTCTTTGGAACTTTCATGGCCATTTTTTAGTATCTCTTGAGGAATACTTGGAAAACTTTAAGATACGGATTGAACCATGATAATATTATTATGGTGTAGCAAGGTTAACAGGACAGTGTACTTCATTAGATTGAGTTTTATCAATTTTGAAGAGGTGAAGAGTTGTTGAAGATGACTGCAGATAGTGTTGTGCTTTTCTTATTGTATTCACTGTATACTATTGGCTGTTTTGGTGAATAACTGCAGCTGATTGCGGATGTTTTCTGCTTTAACTTTGACGAATAGAAGAAGGGAGGATTTTCTGCTTGTGGAATCTACAGCCCGTGCTATGTTCACCTGTGGTTTAAATCTTTATGAGGAGATGAATTTAGTAAATCAGAAAGACAATGTTGGCTCTAGATAATGAGACTTAATGGAGCTGCAGTATGGGAGTGGTGCACTTAACATTCAATAAACTTTCTTACTTGAGGTCATGGAAGGATATTTGTAGAGCGATTGATTGGATTAAACTAGTTCATTCTGCAATGTCTTGAATGATCCTTCCTAGGTCCTCCATTTAGCATCTGATAATATGATACAAACGTAGATACATTGATGTATATCGAGGGAGAACGTAAGATTAAGTTGAAAAGACTTTTGTGTGGAGGTGTATTGAACAAGTTGAGCTTAGTAAGAAAATGTATCACCAGTTGGTAAAAACTACTTAAAGAGTCCCATTCTTGTAACTTGTCGTATTTGGAGTTCGTTTTTCTGTTGATTGAGACTTGGGCGGCCTGTGATTTTTGGAGTAGATTAATTTCGTTTAGCCGAATTTTTTAGTGTTTGGTGGTGCACTGGGGGTATAAATTTTGTGTGTGTTGTGGGTT
>AWOL01S0095735.1:464-66696 GCA_000715115.1 Nicotiana otophora
AAAAAAAATTTCTTCAAAATCTGTTATGGACGTTCCTGCAGATGAAGAGCAAAAAGAAGAAACAAATCTGTTGTAAAAATGGCTGCCTCCTCCGCCAAAGACAAGATCTGAAGTTTTGCTAAGAGATCTCTTCGGTCAAAACAATGGCGGATTATTCAGGCTAAGGAATCTCAGATTTCTCTATGGACGAAGCAGCACAGAGAAGCAACAAAACTTTGGAGTCTGCCTCCAAACTACTCTAAGAACAATCCCAGTAGCTAATTTCTACAAACAATCACCCAAATTGAAAGGCCCAGTTGGCCTCTTCCTCGCAAAACTTGTTCGACAAATTTTCGAAACAAATCCCTTCAAACCCGACTTCAATCACCCCCAAACTCAAAGTGAAACTCCCTATCAGCTCTAGGATTAAACCCCAATGCCCAACTTGTCAAACAACAGCGAAATCAAAAGACCTGATTTCTTTGTGTTCTTCGACATCGATTTCCGAAATTTTCAACCAAAACCCTAGAAATTCAGCTCCAAATTAACTCAATCGAGCTTAAAAATGATGTTTCCAACAAGAATCACAAATACCCAATCAAATTTGAACTCAAATCCTCAACGAAATTCAAATCTGAGCTAAGCCCAGAAACTCGAACGCAACCACTGGGCTGTAATTTGATTCGGTGTAGCTAAAACAAAAAGTAAAAAATCAAGTAAAAGCAAATTAAAGGAAGACAAAAAAAGAAACAAGGCAAAAGAAGAGTTGAAAGAAGAAAACGTGAAAGGGAAAGATTGGAAACATTCACTCGTATTCATATACAAATGCATATAGGATATACAAATGCATATAAATTTCTTGGCCAGTGATAACTCCGAATCTTCTGACAAGCTGCAAGCCTTCCACTGTCCTCCCAGAGAGAGAGAGAGTGAATTGCCGGCGCCGGCGAAGAAAACGACGACGACTGGAACACCGCTATTTTCGTTTTGCTAAAAGAGCTTTTGAAAAAGTTATGCCGAAACAGAGAGTTTAAGGGAGCCTCCTAGAGAATCAACTCACGCAAACCATCTACATTGGGCACACATAGCCTACCATGCATCCGTAACACACTATCATCCCCAATAATGACCTCATTGGCATCGCCCTGCTGAACCATGTTCTTGAGGACAAGTAGATGGGGATTGTCATACTGACACTCTCTAATATGATCATAAAGAGAAGACCAAAAAACCACACATACAAGAACTCGACTGGGCTCCAAAACATCCAATCTAACAAAGTGGTTGGATACGGCCTGGACTTCCAATGCTAATGGCCTCTCTGCTACTGGTAGATGTGCTAAACTAAACAATCTCCGCCTTTTGACTCAAGGCATCAGCCAAAATATTGGCCTTTTCGGAATAATATAGAATGGTGACATCATAGTCCTTAAGAAACTCTAGCCATCTCCACTTCCGCAAGTTAAGATCCTTCTGTTTGAACAGATACTGTAGACCCCGGTGGTCGGTAAAGACCTCATAAGGAACACCATACAAATAGTGCTATCAGATCTTCAATGCATGAACAATGGCTACCAACTCCAAATCGTGGACTGGATAATTCTTCTCATGAGTCTTCAACTGTCGAGACGCGTAGGCAATTACCGTATTGTCATGCATGAACACTGTGCCAAGGCCAACATGTGACGCACCACAATACACAATATTAGACCCCGAGACCCTAGGCAACACCAATACTGGGGTTATGGTCAAAGCAGTCTTGAGCTTTTGAAAGCTCTCCTCACACTCCCCGGTCTACCTGAACGGAGCACCCTTCTGTGTCACTCTGGTCATAAGTGCTGCAATAGATGATAAACCCTCTACAAATCGATGGTAAGTCCCTGCTAAACCAAGAAAACTCTGGATCTCAGTAGCTGAAGACGGTTTGGGCCAACTCTGCACTGCTTCAATCTTCTTTGGATCCACCACGATCCCCTCACTCGACACCGCATGACCCAAAAATGCCACCGAATCAAGCCAGAATTCACACTTTGAGAACTTTGCGTATAACTTCTTCTCTCTCAAGGTCTGGACCACAAACCTCAAATGCTGCTCAAGATCTTCTCGACTGCGGGAGTATACCAAGATGTCGTAAACACAATGACGAATGAATCAAGATAAGGCTGGAATACACTGTTCATCATGTGCATAAATACTGCTAGGGCGTTGGTCAGCCCAAATGACATCACGAGGAACTCGTAGTGACCATTCCGAGTCTTAAAGGCACTCTTCGAAATATCTGGATCCCGAATCTCCAACTGATGATAACCTGACCAAAAATAAATCTTGAAGAACACTCTGGCACCATATAGCTGATCAAATAGGTCATCAATGCGTGGCAATGGATACATGTTCTTCAATGTAACCTTGTCCAACTAACTATAATCAATACACATGCACATAGATCTATCCTTCTTCTTCACAAACAAGACTGGAGCACCTCACGGTGACAAACTAGGCCGAATAAATCCCTTATCAAGAAACTCTTGCAATTATTCCTTCAACTCCGCTGGGGCCATACGATATGGTGGAATAGAAATGAGCTGAGTGTCCGGCAATAAGTTAATATCAAAATCGATAACCCTGTCGGGCGGCATGCCCGGAAGATTTCCTTAAAATACATCTGGTAAGTCCCTCACTACCGGAACTGACTTAACGGTAGGAGTATCAACACTGACATCTCTCACAAAGGCTAGATAAGTATTACACCCTTTCTCGACCATCCGTTGAGCCTTTAGAAATGAGATAACCCTGTTAGGAACATAATCTAATGCACCCATCCACCCTAACCGCAGTAAACTTGACATAGGCAGTGTCACAGTCTTGACGTGACAATCAAGAACTTCATGATAGGGCGACAACCACTCCATTCCCAAGATAACATCAAAGTCTACCATACTAAGTAACATCAGATCAACTCTGGTCTCAAAACCACTAATAACAACCAAACAAGACCGATACACGCGATCCACAATAATAGAATTTCCCACGGGTGTAGACACATAAATAGAAGAACTCAAGGAATCACGAGACATATCCAAATATGGAGCAAAGAAAGATGACACATATGAATAAGTGGATCCTGATGTCATGCCCCAAACTTGAAGAGGCGTGGCTGGCACACGGCACCATACTCGGCCCGAGTATACCACTCTACAACTGTGAACTCTGGAGGGGTAACCCTTAATATAGGCCGATGAGTCTTCCGAATCATCTAAAAGTAACGTCTACAACCAGAAACACCAAACTAAACATCTACATAGGACTGGTAAAGCGACAATACTGATATATAAAATTTGCATGACTCGTCTACAAGACTCTAGGGATAACTGAAATATATCATGGTTGGGGTAGGGCCTCGACCTACCCATCAAACCTGTATATAAAAAATAGGTTCCAAGGTAATGACCTGGTAACTCCGAGGAAGTGGAGCTTACCAACCAAGTTGATGTTTGACTTTGTCTACTGGGAAGGTCTATCCAGCTATCTATTTAGACCTGCAGGCATGAAATACAGCGTCCTCAGCAAAAGGGACGTCAGTACGAAATAATGGACCAAGTATGTAAAGCAACAAAATAACTGAAAGATGAAACTGAACTGATATTATAATAACTGAAAGTATCTGGGAGTCAAATATAATTTGAAGATTTGCTTACTTGCTAATACTGACTCATTGGTCTCTCAATATAGTAAGTAAATGTCACGCCCCGAACCTGGGGGCGAGACCGGCACCCGGTGCCTTACTTATCCTCGCGTACCAACTTGCGACTAAGGGACTCTGAACATATAATGTCATATTTTGGCCATGGGACACATTGCAAGATAATTGCGAATGCTGACTAAACATCGATATAAAGCTGGGCCGACAAGGCCGTCGTAACTACTACAGCTGGCAAACCAATAAAATATACATAAAAGGCCTACAAGCCCAACATATTGCACTAACTGACAGGATACGTCTACAAGCCTCTACTGATGGATATATTGTGATCGGAACAGGGGCCCGACCTACTCATAACATATATACATATATACACAAAATGTACATAAAGCTTTAGACTCGGAAACTCCGAAGGGCATGTAGTTTACCGATCAAGCTGAACTCGGGCAACACCTAATGGGGAGGTCTACTCGTCTGTCTGTCTGAACCTGCACACATGAAATGCAGCGCCCCCAGAAAAGGGACGTCAGTACGAATTAATGTACCGAGTATGTAAGTCAATATACTAAAAGCTAAAACTAAACTGATAATATAATAACTGAAAGTAACTGGGAGTCAAAGATAATCTGAAGATATACTCACTTGCTGATACTGACTCAACTTTCTCAATATAGTAAGTGAAATAGCTGTCCGGCCTTATAAGGCCCGGCATATATATAACTACTATGCCGTAGTAGGCTCGCTCATGGCGCTCAGCCACAGTAGGCTCGATATAACTTACCATCTCATCAGAGGTTGCCCAATAGGGGCTTGCCCATCGATTATAGCTCGATGGTAATGAAAATACTGTAATACTGTATATATAGGCTCTCTGCTCTCTTGACTGAAAGAAGACAATACTCAATTAAATATGAAGTCCCGACAAGGAGAATTTTGTAATTTATGAGACTAGGATAATATATATAAATTCGGGAGTATAAACTCCTATTTATTCCTCGTTATCAAACACATGTAATAACGAGATCATGCCAAAATGAAGGAAGGGTTTAGCCTTAACATACCCGAGTCGGTTATCTTGACAATCCCTCTAACACACGTCAATTGGGGCAAATCACATAATGGCGGATCGAAGTAGGGAAGAATTCGTATGATATTCTTGAGAAAGATTGTACCGTGCTTTCTTAGAGTCGTAAAATCCCGTTGTGATTACACAGTATAACTTCGTTGAAAATCTCTTTGAATTACAAATCCGTATTGAAGCTTCATCTGTTACCGTCATCCGTATAGAATTACAAATATATATATGCAAATCTTTAGTATGATTCGTGCACACAGTTGTTGGCTATCCTTGCAGACAAACTGATACAATTTACAATCTTCATACTTTTCAAAGTTTAAGCAAAATTAAAGGCAATCAATCTTCCAAACTCATGTCTTCTTTAAATGATAAGAAGTTGATTTTGTCCACCTATTTACGAACTTTAAGAGTCACCATTTCCCCTAGGCAAGGCTGCCACGTTAGTGCCTTAGTCATTTTCCAAAGACATTAATTTCCTAGGTAAGCATTAGTTCCTTAGTCTTTATCCAAAGACTTTAATTTCCTAGTTAATCTTACCACCAAAATCTTAATTAATTGATAATTTCCCACTAAAATCAATAATTACCCAATTATTCACATAATTAGGGATTATCTCAAATTACTTAAAATATTACTCACTTTAAAATACTTCGTACACCTTACTATTATGGTCATGTGGTACCTTGTATGGCACTAGTCCATAAATACCGGGTATTATAGCTCGGAGCGTATTTTTTCTCAAAATGTCAAACTTCGACGAAAACTCATTTTCTTCGATTCCCTTACCCTCTCACCTTCACGAATATACTTATCACTTGTTTGAAATATCATAATACTTATAATCGCAATATAAATCTCATTCCCGAACTTACATCGATTAACTTACGATGAAACTTTAACGTATGAAAATACATAATGTAACATATTCTTTTCGAGCTTTCATCAATTTATTTATGACGTACTTTCACGTATAAAAAAAAATAATATGGGGTGTAACAGTAAAATAGTTGTCCGGCCTTATAAAGCTTGGTATGTGTAACTGCTCTGTCGTAGTAGGCTCGCTCATAGGTGCTCGGCCATACTAGGCTCTGTATCTCGGCCATTCTGAGCTCGCTCATAGGCACTCGGCCACAGTAGGCTCGGTATATAACTTACCATCTGATCTGAGGTTGCCCAATAGGGGCCTGCCCACCGATTATAGCTCGATGGTGGTGAAACTACTATAATATTATATATATATATATAAACTATCTTCTCTCTTGACTGGAAGGAAACAATACTTAAGTGAATATAAAGTCCCGTTAAGGGAGAATACTGTAACTTATAAGACTAGGATAATGTACATAAGTCAGGAATACAAACTTCTCTTTATGTAGTTATCAAACGCATGTAGTTATGGGATCATGACAAAATGAAGAAAAGGTTAAGCCTTAACATATCTTAAGTCGTCAATGCAACTAAAAAACAAGCTTACGACAACTAGTGAGACTGTTGTTATAAGATCATTTCCTCTTTAGTTTACTATGATTATCTTGAAGCCTTCTTTCTTATTTTCTCAGCTAGTCTTTCGTTGCAGTACTTAGGGAAGACCTTCTGACTCTTGTAATGCTGCGATCTTATTACATTTTATACCCCACGGAATTTCTGATGTTCTTACTCATCTATCATTATCCGTAGCTACTTA
Source organism: Nicotiana otophora (assembly GCA_000715115.1). Lineage (NCBI taxonomy): Eukaryota > Viridiplantae > Streptophyta > Magnoliopsida > Solanales > Solanaceae > Nicotiana > Nicotiana otophora. The sequence continues at coordinate 6,906 of AWOL01S0095735.1, forward strand.
CCTCCGTACCCTTGCGCTCGTAGGGTTACTTCTGAACTGAAATTTTGACTATCTCCCCAGTGTCACTTTCTTTTATTTCCGTAATACTTATACGGTAACTTTCACTACCCCCAACTCCTATCTGAATACTTCTCAAGGATTACGATGTCATATCTGTGACATTGAATTTCTTGTGTTGGGTTTCACTACGTTTATCTTGTATGATATACTGATTTATCTGAGACCTCTTGTCTAGCCATAACTAGGCTCTTCCTGAATTAACTAGTAACTACTCGTTAGTCCATGCTCATATCTATATTCTGTGTAACCTTTCCTGGGTTATGTTTTTTGTCTTAACTCACATTTTGCACTGGCTCCTAATGTATCAAGTGTCCATTCACACTTAATCCCTTAAACTTAACTCTGCTCACAGTGCTTGATTTAGGGAAGCGTCTTCCTGAATGACCTTTAAAGGTTATTCTTCCATTTTCCATTCTCTCATTGCTGAAACGCAATCTCTGAAATTCTCGTGATGCCGACTATTATCAAATCCTTCTGTCCCTAAATCATGTTCGATTTTATTTTCTTGATTACTAGCCCATACTAATTTCTATTAATCCGGAGGTCTAACTTAGCGTTCTAGTAATCATGTTAGAGTCACCAACTCATTTCTCGAAATACGGATATGACTTTATGGCTTATACTCTTTATGGTCTCAAGTTCTGTCACCTCTTGTCTTTTCCTTCACTTGACTATAGACTCTGTCAGCCTGTCATATTTTAATTTATGTTATCACTAGTTTATCACATCTTACACATAATACTTTATTTACTCTCTTATTATTCTCCTGCTAATATCTTTGTCTATTACCTTATTTTGAGAACTTCAACAAAACATTCTTCTGCTTTTAACTCCCCTTGCTCCATCTACTTGCTCTTCATGTCGCCTAACATTCTATCTTGACTAGGGACGGGAGCCATATTAAGGTAAATATTTATCCCTTCTAGGATTCCACTGCCTATCTTCTGAAAATTTTGAACATTCTAGTATTCATATATGACTGTTCTATTCTAGAGCGCACCATCTGGGTGTCTCACAATGAGATCTATTACCACATTTGCACTACCCTTCGAAAATGTTAGCTAATGAAAATAATCCATCCACCATTTTGGGTTACTCTAACCCCAGCTGGATCTTGATATCCCATATTTCTCTTAAACTATAAATGTTAGCTCCCATAGGGCATAACTGAGATGGGTGTGGCCAATTGTATATATCTCTATTAGAATGGAAAGTAACTCAGAATGCTTATATTTCTCTGCCTGAATTGTAAATACTGATAATCTTCAATAAAAGGGTACCACACACCCTTTTTCACCTTGCTTCTTTTAATAGTTCAAAGTTGTGTCTACTTTTTGATTCTCTTATTGCTTTTTACCATATAGATGGATAGATATTCATGCCTTAGGGTTTCTTATCAAGAAGTTTACATGTCTTAGTACACACATGATCTGCTGAAGACCTCACATTTACTCATTATAAGCATGATGCAAAATTGAGTTCTTCTGACTCAACTTTTCCACAACCACATTTAATCTCTTACCAACTGTCTTTCTGGATGTAGATATCATTGTATTACGAATAAAATAAAATTTAGGAGTTGGAATACTTAGAACTAAGTTCTACCACACGATCTAGAGTAAGAAGAAAGAGTGACAGCCCCAAATACCCTGTAGCCTCCTGCTTATAAGTGTGGTGCACTACACACCCATAAATAAGACTCTACTAGACACGGCTTGTAGACTCCCTAGGATAGAACTTCTCTGATATCAAGTTGTCATGCCCCAAACATGAAGAGGCATGGCCGGCACCCAGTGCCATACTCGGCCCGAGTGTACCACTCTATAACTATGAACTCTGGAGGGGTAACCCTCAACGTAGGCTGATGAGGCCATATTCTGAATCATCTGAAAATAATGTCTACAACCAGCAACACCAAAGTAAACATCTACATATGGCTGGTAAATCCACAATACTAATATATAAAATATACATTACTCGTCTACAAGCCTCTAAGGATAAGAACTGTATCATGGTCGGGACAGGGACTCGACCTACCCATTAAACCTGTATATATAAAATAGACTCCAAGGTATAGACCTGGTAACTCCGAGGAAGTGGAGCTTACCAACCAAGCTGATGTTTGAGTTTGTGTATTGGGAAGGTATATCCAGCTATCTATCAGGACCTGCAGGCATGAAATACAGCATCCCTAGAAAAAGGGACGTAAATACGAAATAATGTTTCGAGTATGTAAGGTAGCAGAATAACTGAAAGCTGAAACAAAACCTATAATATAATAACTTAAAGTACTTGGGAGTCAAATATAATTTGAAGATATGCTTACTTGTTGATACTGACTCATCTGTCTCTCAATATATTAAGTAAAATATTTGTCCAGCCCTATAAGGCTTGGTATGTGTAACTGCTCTGCCGTAGTAGGCTCGCTCATAGGCGCTCGACCACAGTAGGCTCGGTATATAACTTACCATCTGATCAGAGGTTGCCCAATAGGGGCCTGCCCACCGATTATAGCTCGATGGTGGTGAAAATAATGTAATATTGTATGTATATATATATATATATATATATATATAAACTATCTACTGTCTTGACTGGAAGGAAACAATTCTTAAGTGAATATAAAGTCCCGATAAGGGAGAATACTATAACTTATAAGATTAGGATAATGTACAAAAGTCAGGAATACGAACTTCTCTTTATGTATAGTTATCAAACGCATGTAGTTATGGGATCATGCCAAAATGAAGAAAAGGTTAAGCCTTAACATACCTTAAGTCGTCAATGCAACTAAACAATAAGCTTACGACAACTAGCGCGCGAACCCTATAACGAAGAAATACATGTACAACTTAGATGGCGCTTGTATATCACGTATCTCAAGCGATAACTCGATTCTAAAATAAAACGGACAGCATTTCCCCTAATTGTACTGCTCCCTAAAGCCTACTATAGGCGAGACAACAACACAATACAACCAGCAACTCAAAAATAACCTAACTACAATTCGGGACCTTTAATACAACAAAACCCCAAGCATACCATAACACACCCAATGAACAAGTTATTAATTAGCCTAAAATTGCAACGACGAGTGACCAACCCACTACCCTACAACATGTGGCATTTCTCCATGCCCTTTATCCTTCCAAACTTAAAAAATTAGCAACACAATAGGCCAATACGAGTGACTACAAAACAGCCCACTAAAAGTGAAATAAATTGAACTCACGATTTCCGATCACCGTCTCGTGAGTTCTAACTATAAGAAAAATAATTTATCAACATTCCTTTATATTTAAAAGCTTAAATACAGAAATTATGCATTTTCTTAACTATGAAGTACGTTCCAAAACTCAAGTTACAAAGAAATAAAGAGGCAATATATCGTTACTTACGTCGTAGGAATCGTTTTAATGTTATCACTTCTTGATTTCGTACCCGGGATGTTAATCTTCTTTGGAACCCTTGTAAAGAGCTTAAGGGTAAGTGTATGGGGATTCTCTGGTCGTTTTATATGAAAAATGAATAGAGAGACGATTTAAAACTTATATATATCAACTTTTGAAAAGTCAAAGAGGTGCTAGCTTGGCACCCTAGCATTGGCCCTTCTTCCGACGCTTATATCTTTCTATCTGGATGTCGTATGAATGAACGGTTAAGAGAGTTAGAAATTACATTCCAAGACCTTCAATTTGGTATATAATATGTCCCAAAAACACCTCATGTAGAGCTCGAAATGTATTGTTCAAAAAGCTTCAGTGACAAACCTACTAGTCACTTATGCAGTCTGCGCAATCTCGCGAAACTCCAATGTCATATCGACGAACGGTTTAAGCATTAGAAACTAGACTCATAGATCGCCCATTGTATATGTGGATAATCCCGTAATTCCAAGTATATCGGTAGAAAAGCTTAGCTACGTTGACCTAATATTCAGCACATTTATGAATATAAATTGTGATGACCTTTGCAAACTTTTGTTTCATAACTCGCTTGACTTCAAAACATAGCACACAACTATGATATTACTAAAATAACTCATAGCATAACCTACTTATCAAGTTAATCACCCTAGTCTCACCCCAAAAGTACATGTTATAACATTCCCAACTGGTCGACTTTCGACGAGACTTATTTTCTTCAATTCGTTTAGCTTCTAAGCCTTCCAACCCTCTTGGTACTTGTTATTCCTGATATTAAATATTTGTAACCTCCATGGTAACATGATTAACTTAATTTATGTACTTTCAATGATGATCTCATTTATGAGCTTACATCAATTGACTTACGACGTACTCTTACTGTCACGACCCAAACTAACCATGTCGTGATTGCGCCTATCGTGGAACTAGAAAAACCGACTTATTTCCAAAGCAAACCGATGTTCTTATTTCAAAGATAATCTCAAGTCTTTTTAACAATAAAACCTTCATAAAGGAGTTCAAATCAAAACAAAAGTGCGGAAAAAGAAAAGCCCGACATCGGGGTGTCACTAGTCATGAGCATCTACTATAATTTGTCTAACAATATCAAGACTAACACAGTTTGGAAAATAGATAAACACAACTAAAGGAAGATAACAGGGAGAAGAACGAGGACTGCGATCGCCAGACATCTACCTTGCTATCCCCGAGAAAACAATCTGCAACCAGAATAATCAACAACTGCTTCCGTGTCCAACTACACCTGGATCTGCACACAAGGTGCAGGGAGTAACGTGAGTACGCCAACTCTGTAAGTAACAACAATAAATAAAGACTGAGCAGTAGTGACGAGCAATAAAGCATATAACGTTCATATCATGAAATCTCAGTAAAGTACCACATGATTTTAAAATCAGGGTTTGAATCACAACATCTCGTTTAAACCCAGTTCCACTAAAATCATTTAAAGATATTTTTCAACAGTTTTTCAAACAGAGGCTGAATGCAAACATGAGCAAAAATGATGAAATCATAAACAGCCCCTCGGGCAAACCTCACAGTCACTCGTATACAGCCCTTCGGGCAAACCTCACAATCACTCATGCCTCTCGGACGTACCTCACAATCATTCATGCCACTCAGGCATACCTCACAATCACTCATGCCTCCCAGTCACTCAGCACTCGGCACTCGCACTCAGTAGGTACATGCGCTCACTAGGGGTATGTATAGACTCCGGAGGGGCGCCTTCAGCCCAAGCGCTATATCAAGCCAAATTGTGGCGTAAATCACTCAGGCTCTCGCCCTATATCAAACATGCTATGGAGTGCATCCTGACCTATAAATATCCTCACAAATTAGGCCCTCGGCCTCATTCTATCATAAACCTCTCGAGCCACTCGGGCATTTCAGTAACAATAGGGTACTCAACCCAAAACAACATTTATATGCATCAAAATAGAGTAAGAAAAAGTGAGTTATGCAGTAAACATGTATAACCATGACTGAGTATAGATTTTAAATCGAAAACAGCAATAGGATAGTAAGAAAAGGCCTCTAAGGGTCCAAACAGCACTGACACAAGGCCCAAAACATGGCATTCAGCCCAATTTACAAAAACTCTTTCTAAAACATATAAGTATCATATAGTTTCAACGAAATATGCAACTTTACAGTTGCTACGGGAAGGACAAGGTCACAATCCCCAATAGTGCCCGCCCACACACCTGTCACCTAGCATGTGCGTCACCTCAAAATAGTAGAATGATACGAAATCCGGGGTTTCATACCCTCAGGACTAGATTTACAATCATTACTTACCTCAAACTGATCAAATCCCTACTGCACGATGCTCTTGCCTCTCGACTCGGCCTCCAAATTCTCTGAATCTAGTCACAATAAGTACAATACCATCAATATACGCTAATGGAACGAATTCCACAAGAAAAACTATCAAATTAGCCCAAAACCCGAAATTGGCACAACCCGGCCCCCGGGCCCACATCTCAAAATCCGACAAAGTTTTACAAAACTAGGAAGCTCATCCACTCACGAGTCCATACATATAAAATTTATCAAAATCCAACATCATTTGGTCCCTCAAATCCTTAAATTAAACTCTCTAAAATCCCAAGCCCTAACCCCTCATTTTCACTAATTACATGATTAAACAACGGAAAATCACCATATATATGAGTATTAGGGCTTAAGCAAGTTACCTCACTAATAGCCCTTGAATGACCCTTCAAACATCACTTCAAAGGCTCCAAATATCGACTTGAAAATAGTGGAAATGAACCAAATTCGCGAAGTGTTCTATTTATGGTTTCTGCCCAGGCTTTTCGCACTTGCGGACAATTTCTCGCTTCTGCGCCACCGTACCTGCGGTCCAAAAAACCTCACCTGCGCAAGTCACTTAAACGCCCAGACTCTGCACATGCGCTCCATTTCCTTATTTGCGACCACGCAGATGCGGAAAATACCTCATACCTGCGGACCCAGCCTACCTCGACACTCTCCGCACCTGCGACCTCTTGTGCACTTCTGCAGCCTCGCAGGTGCGGGAACTTCATCGCACCTGCGCCTTCTTTCCAAATCCTCCAACCTTGCATCTGTGACATCCCGCTCGATTCTGCGGGGCTCGCACCTGCGATGAGACATCCGCAGATGCGATTATGATAGCTGAGTTCGACAACCGATGTCGAAATCAACCAAACCATGTCCGAATGACCTCAAATATTTCACACACGTGACAAATGACACTACGAACCTACTCCAACTTCCAAAATTCCATTCCGACCCTGATATCAAATTTTCCACTACCGACCAATATCGCCAAACTTCCAACTTTCGCCAATTCAAGCCTAATTCTACTACGGACCTCTAAAGCACATTTCGGATGCACTCCTAAGTCCAAAATCACCTAATGAAGCTAATGGAAGCATCAAAATTAAATTCCGAGATCATTTACACATAGGTCAACATTCGGTTGACTTTTCCAACTTAAGCTTCTACCTTATAGACTAAGTGTCTCATTCCACTTCGAAACCACTCCGGACCCAAACCAACCAACCCGATACAACATAATGTAGCTAAATAACACATAAAGAAGCAGAAATGGGGAAAACGGGGCTATAACTCTGGAAACGACCGGCCGGGTCGTTACACTTACGTACAAAAACATGGGGTGTAACACCCGGATCAAATAAGACTGATGCATCTCTATGGCAAACCGGAACCATACATGTAATGATGGAGTCTGAAGCAACTGCCTATGTCCTAATCGAAAGAGCAGAGAATCTATCCTGGCCTCCCCCTCTAGGGAGACCTCTAACCTCCCGTCCCCCACCCCTAGCTGATTGTGCGGGTGGAGTGATAAATGGGGAAACAACCATAGCCTGAGAAGTCTGTGGACCTAACTGGATCCATGGAGCTTGAGTATAATGGAAAGATGCACCCCTACTGAGTCTGGGGCAGTCTCTGAACATGTGGCAGGTATCACCACACTCAAAATAAGCTCTCAGTGGGCGTGGTAGCTGGAATTGGCTCGGGCCTGGCCGATGGACTGACTGCTGAAGGCACCCCGTGCAGGAGGTGCACTAGAAAGTGGCTGAGCAAAGTGTGCAACCTGGGGCCTCGATATAACTAGAGCACGACTAGAAGCTGGAAGTGCTGAATGAACTAGGCGGCTCACATAGCCCCTACCATGATGGGCTGAAGCTGCAGCGTGGCAACCACTAAATCCCTCTATGCCACGAAACCTCTTGGCCTCCCCATCATCTCTATCACGGTCTCGCATACACTCCAATATCCGTACAATCTCATCCACCTGCTGATACAGAGTGTCTGACTTCAACTCCCTAGCCATGTTGTATCTAATACTCTAGTTGAGCCCCTTGATGAATCGATGGACTTGCTCCCTAACTGTGGTAACCAAGGATGGTGCATGCCTGGACAAATCACCGAATCGGACGACATACTCCGACACTGACATAGTACCCTGGCGCAGCCTCTCAAACTCCGCGTGCCAAGAATCTCGAATGATCTTAGGAATAAACTTTCTCAAGAAAACCTCTGAAAAATGATCCCATGTAAGTGAAGCTGCCTCGGCTGGGCTACGCACCTCGTACGCCCGCCACCACTGATATGCCACTTCCTTCAGCTGAAAGGTAGTAAAGGCAACCCCACTCGTCTCCACAATGCACATAGTGCGGAGAATGCGGTGACACTCCTCATGAAACCCGTGTGCATACTCCAAAGAAAACCCACTGAAAATAGGAGAGTGGTACTTCTTGAAACAATCGAGCCTAATCTGCTCCTCCTCAGATGTGGATTCCCTAACCACGGGCTGAACTGGAGCAATCGGCAATACCGGTATGACCTCTAGGACTTGATCAATCTGGACCCATAGTTTTGGGGTACGGGCTGCGAGTATCTGTGCTCCTCCCCTAGTTCGAGATGTGGATGGTGCAAGTGGGATCAACCCCACCTGAGCTAAGGTTATTAACATGCTCATGAACTATGCGAGGGTCTCCTGAAGTGCTGGGGTGGCAATAGGCACCTCAGGTGCTTGACCCCCGACTGGAGCTACTGGTGTCTCCTCTATCGCAGCTCAGGTAGGTGCTCTAGCTATACCCCGTGCCCGTCCTCGGCCTCGGCTCCGGCTTCGGCGTCTCGCGGATCTAGCAGGGGGCGTGGGTATATGATCATCAAATCCAGCTGTGTGTGTCCTCACCATCTGAGAGAATAAAAAGACAGAGATTTAGAGTTTTGAAGTCAATAAATTCGCACGATAAGGAATCAAAGAAGTGAAGTTTTCCTAATAATTTTGTAGCCTCTCGAAGATAAGTACACACTCCTCCGTACCGATCCACAAGACTCTACTAAACCTGTTTATGACTCATAACTCCTATGAACCTGACTCTGATACCAACTTGTCACGACCCTAATTTCCCTCCGTAGGATGTCGTGATGGCACCTAGTCTCTATGACTAGGTAAGCCTAATAATAGTGAAAACCAAACAGATATGAATTAACCAATTGCGTAAAATAGCTGAACAATAGATACAACCTTCCAAAAACTGAATCTCACACTACACACCGAAAAACTGGTGGAATCGAGTCATAAGCTCTACAAAGTGTAACAAGAGTAACTACTAGATCACTGTCTCAAAGTAAATACAACAGTAAGTTAGGATAAAGAAAGGTGACTCTTAGGCCTGCGGACGCCGAGCAGGCATGTCTCCGATCAATAGCTAGTAGAAATCTTTATCTACCAGCTCGAGCAGACGTACTAGAATCTCCACAAAATGATGTGCAGAAGCATAGTATAAGTACAACACAATGGTGCCCAACAAGTATCAAGCCTAACCTAGTAGAGTAGTGATGAGACCAGGTCAAGACACCTACTAAGATATGAAATAGATAGTATAAAATGAAATGCAGATTTAAAATGGAAAGTAAGTAAATAACCAATACGGATCGGGATGATAGCATGATCTAATACCGGAAAATCAACAGTAGGAATAGTATAAAAGAAGCAAGTAAAGGACTACAATGATCATGTATGGACAACAATTGATAGAACACTACGGAATGAAACAGCAGATATAATTTTCCACCATAACACTATGCAACGCGAAATAACAGCAAGAATCACATTAAGGTACCGCCTCGCGTATAATGAAATCGTAATCGAGGTACCCCCTCGTATAATCAAGAATAACAACCTAGGTACTGCCTCGTATTCACATTTCTCAATTTCAGTCACAATCCTTCCTTATGCCGTCGTGTCATCCTTACATTTGAAAATAGGTTTTTCAAACAGGTTTGCCGAAATAGCTACACGCACTTTAACCCACCTTATGACGCCGCGTGGTTTTACGTAGTTCCCCTACAAGAAACACACACATATGTCCCACCTTATACTGCCGCACGCGCATCAACCCAAATCGTATACCGCCGCATGCGCATCAATATCATATCACAATAATAACTCGCACCACAAATACCCACATATCACAACTTACCAACAACAACAATATCAATGTTTCTACAACAATAGGCCATGGCTCCAACACAACGTATACAAGAATATCAACAACAATAATAGATGGAAAATGCTCAATAGGATAGATGTTTCAATAATAACCAACATCGCCCCAACGTATTGACAACTTCCACAACCTCATCATCAAATAACTCAACAATTAGAAAACAACGGGTAACCATGAAAATAGATAAAACTAACTCACAATAAAGGAAAGAATCTTCAAAAATGAGTATTAAATAAGGGAAGTCTACAAATAAAGGGAAACATGAACAATTAATTCAACAATGATAATTAACAATGAACAGATAACATGTGACAATAAAGGGCACAGCAAGTTCAATTAAAGTATGGGAGCAGTTTAGCAAGTAGGATGTAGGACAATTACTAAAAAAGTCAACTAAGGAATTTAAGGATAGTCTAACACAATTAAGGATGCTTTAACTATGACAATTTAGAACATAATATGAAATTTCAATTAAAGCATGGAAATAGTCGAAGTAGCCTAAACCGTTCAAATACTATGTACAACTCGTGTATCCACTCGTCACCTTGCGTACATGGATTTCACTTAGCACAATTAAATCAAATAATACCAATCCTAAGGGGTAGTTCCCCCACACAAAGTTAGGCAAGACACGTACCTCAATTAGGCCAATTCAATACCCGAAAATAGCTTTTGCCTTACAATCCCCCTCCACACGGCTCAAATCTAACCAAAATTGACTCAATAACATCAAACAATGCTAGGGAATTCTATTACAATCGATAAAGTTAAGATTTTTACACATTTCCCAAAAAGTCAATAAAAGTCATCATTGGGCTCGCCCGGTCAAAACCCGGGTCCAATGGTAGATTCCATCTACCTTTGATCCCACGAGTTGATATATGTGATTAGTTTTAAAATCCGAGTCCATATCTACTCTCAAAACTAAATTTCTTATTTTTAAAAAACTTGACAAAGTTTCATAAATTTCTACTTTGATTCACATGATTTTGATGTTAAAATATAAGATAAGTAGTTTAGAAATAGTTGATGGAATATGATTAGAAATAGTTTAGAATCACTTACCCAAGGTTTGTAGGTGAGAATCCCCTCTGCAAGTCGTTTCCTAACGAGTCTAAGGTTCAGAAATGAGAGAATGAACTCAAAAATCCCGTCCCTCATCTATTTGTCCAGTCGCAGATGTCGTATTTGCGACTTGGGTTTTGCAATTGCGAACCGCGCAAAAGCGAAGAATCACTCGCAAATGCGAAGACCTTCCCACCTTTGCTATCATCGCTACTGCGATGAATAGTTCACAATTGCGAACTTTGGACTTTGGCAACTGCGACAAAATTGATAGCAAATGGAACTAACCCCTTCCTAGCCTTTTTCGCAAATGCGAACACTGGGTTCGTAAATGTGAACCCAGCAGGTTTGGCTCAACTTCGCAATTGCAAACTCAGACCTCGAATTGCGAGATTTGAGGCTTGTGCAGAAACCGGCAAGTCTAAAAACCAAACGTCTGAAACTCACCCGAGACCTCGGGGTTCCAAACCAAACATCCATACAAATCTAAAAATATCATACAAACTCGCTCACGTGATCAAAACACGAAAATAACATCTAAAACTACGAATTGAACTCTAAAATGCATGATTTTCAAAGAGATTTAAAACTATAACTACGCATCCGATTCCTATCAATGCAACTCTGAATGACGCCAAATTTTGTAGTCAAGTTCTAAATGCCATAACGAACCTATTCTAAGTCCCAAAATCAAATTCTGGGCTCAATAGCTAAAAGTCAACCTACAGTCAAACTTTTCAACTTAAAATTGCCAAATTTTGGCGAATCAACACAAATCAACCTACGGACTTCCAAAATTAATTTCGGGAATACGCCAAAGTCCAAAATCATGATACGAAGCTATTGGAGTCATAAAAACACAGTTCTGGGGTCGTTTTCACAAAAGTCAAAGTTTGGTCAACATTTTCAAATTAAAGCTTCTAAGTCTAGAATCAAGGGTCCAAATCAACCTGAAAGCCTCCCGGAATGAAACTAATCAACCTCGCAAGTCATAAAGACATAAACACACAAGTGTGAAGCAATAAAAGGGGTAACATGGCGCAATTATTCAAAACCATTCGGGTCGTTACATCTTCCTCTCGTGAACGCGATTAATAACCAACAAGCAGCTCCCTAAGCACTATGCGGTCCCATCCTCATCTTCGCGATCGCATAGAAGACCTGAAATAACAGAACCAGCAAAAATAGAGACGAAATGGTCCAAAACCACCCTGAAACTCTCCGGCACCCCTCGGGACCCCGTCCGAACATACCAACAAGTCCCAAAATATAAAATGGAACTACCCGAGGCCACAAATCACATATAACAACATCAAAACAATGAATCGCACCTCAAATCAAGCTTAATGAACTATTTCAAATTTCAAAATTCCAAACTTATGCCGAACACATCTAAACAACTCAGAATCACCTCAAATTTTGCACACAAGTTCCAAATGACATAATGAACCTATTCCAAATCACAGAATATCAATCCAAACACGATAAAATCGAATTCAACTCCCGGTCTAACCTATGAACTTTCGAAACCTTCAAATTGCCAACTTTCGCCAGATAGAACCAAAATCTTCTATGAACATCCGAATTAAAATCCGGGAAAAAATCCAAGTCTAGAATCACCATCCGAACCTAACAGAACAATCAAAACTCCGATCCGAGGTCAAATATACAAAATTCAAACCTGGTCAACTCTTCCAACATAAAGCTTCCAAATTGAGAATCATTATTCCAAATCAATACGAACCGCTCGAGAACCAAATTCGATGATGCACACAAGTCATAATACATCATATGAAACTATTGAAGACTTCAAACTACCGAACTAAATGCAAATGCTCAAACTGACGGGTCGGGTCGTTACATTATTCTTGCACTTGAATTGAGATATTATAATTAATGATTGATATGCATCAAAATATCACCATCCACACAAATAATAAATTCACCAACATAAGAAATAAGAGTGTTGTTCATTACCTCTAAATATACCTTAGGTGTTTATGAAAGCCCAAGAGTTCGAGTAAACCAATTATACATGCCATACTTGGACTGATTTACCAATGGAACATCACCTTGTATTAGTTTATGCAATGGTTCCAACATAGCAATGGCTTTAGAAATTACCATCATGTCATAACCTGTAAATAAGAATCAAAATAGTCAAAAGGTTAAATAACAGAGAATTTAACCAAGCTTTTATCATCCACCGTCCAACAAAAATTGATATCGCAAAATTCATGTTGGAATCTAATTGGATCCTTTGCCACCATCTCTTGCGACTCACCTCCCTTTCAAAAGGTCTTTCAATACTTGGCTGAAAAAATCACAAAGAACTAAAACAAGGAAGAGTTAGTGGGTTAGGTAGTAATCAAATATTTTTCTCACTTATACTCTCTTTGGCTTTTATCATAAGACTAATTTCGTTGTCACCCTTAGCCACTTTTATCTTGCCATAGTTCACTTATTTTTCTTCATTCAAACTCTCTTATTTCTCTCTCTCTGTACCTCACAACCTTTTTTTATTTCATTGTCTTCTTTGTTTTCTTTTCTCCCAAACTCACTCTTTTCATCACTTGACATCCCACTTTCTGCACTCGATACAACCTCTCTTTTTTCCTCTCTTGGGATGTCAACATGTACTCCCTTACTCCTCTCATTCTTTTCTCTATCATATTTTTCCATATTCCTTTTAACAGTCTTTTAATCTTCAAATTTTGTGAGGGAGTCAAAGGGCCAAAAATGATTTTATTTCCATTCAAATCAAAAGAGTATGTATTTTTTTCCATGTCATATGAAGCTCGTCTATAGATATACCATGACTTTCCCAACAATATATGATAATTATCTATGGATATCACATCACACCGGATTTCATCCTCATATCTTCCGATAGAGAATGAAAATAACACCCTTTTATCTACCTTTACTCCTTTCAACATGTAGGGTTCAATATGCTCCACACAAGACCAGTTCGATTACTCAACAATATAAGTGATAATCGAGTTATAGCAAAACCCTTTGTAAATTATAAGGGCACAAATCTTAGATAGCACTTTATAAATAGTTTGAAAAATAATGTTACCATCGTCTTCGTTCCATTCGGCATACCGTAAGTTCGACTTTTCAAGTTATTGAGTCATGGCTCGCCTCCATTCTTACTAACTACCTGTTTGAGACATCTTGGATAATGATTAGAAGAAATATGCATCTCTCAAATAATACTAGTAAGGTTATAACTCCTTTATTGGCTTGGAAGCAAAATAACCCTTGAATTTTGAAATAAGAATCAGCAATAACACTTTTGATTGTTTTTGGCTGATTTTGTTTTGTTTTTTCCCTCAAGCACTTTCCAAGATTATCAAGATTGAAATCTTGATTAGCCTATGATCTAATACAACTTGATAACAACACGTCAGAAGTCCAAGAATTACTAAAAGACAACAAAATAAATCACGAAATGTGCAAAAGCGAAAAAAAGTAAGGAAATGAAAAAGAATACATATATTAAAGATAGACCAAATTCAAGAAAGAGTTTCTTGAATTCAAGAAGTCTATTCTTGAAGTTGAATTCTAACAACAACAATTAGCTAAATGAAGAACTAATTGCCTTTGGTAGAGAGTTAAAGACAAAAGATAAATTGTGAAACCTGACCCTTTAGAATAACAAGAACAACAATGAGTATAAACCTATCGCCTTTTGTTGAATACCTAGAAATGATCTATCGGAGGTGATAATAAGAACGATATCTAAAGCAAAATGAAATAAATGTTTTAAATATAATAAGAACAAATGTTGGCTTTTATGCATACAGAATATTTTATGTCCAATAATGAATACAAATTCTCCTATTTGTAGCTCTATCTAGTGAGACAGGATCCCCAAATCAAGCTCTTCTTTAATACGAATAAAACCCCTCTTGATGGCTGCATAACGCTTAATCATTAGTACCGAGATTCTTTGTAATTATTGCTCATTGAATGTTGTCTTTTCCAATCGATGTTTTTCTTTCAAATCTCCATTCTCGCTTCCAATGCCTTCGAAACTTATTCAGCTTCGATCACATATTTGTATCCGGTGCCAACTATTTGCTGACTCATATCTTACATGTCTTTACTTCCACATGCCAACTCGTCGAGCATCCACCTGGCATTTATCAATTTTACCCCATACAATTTTAATTAATATTAAGGAAACAAATGCCAAGGGAATGCCCGTTTGATGTGGAGTTGTTGACGACGACGGTGATATATATATTGTAAAAATAACTAACTCTCTTCCAACAAACATCCTTAAAGAGAATAAAGTATGAAAATAAACTCATAATCTTCAAAAAACATGTTCTATAGTAATCTTATGAAATTAATTCTATATATAAATGGGAGTTGATGGAAGAAACACAACACTAAAACTTGCGCTTTGCGCTAGGAATGATTGGATGAACAAGGATAATTTAGTAATTTTGTGGTAATGACAAGTTTAGTTTGTTTTTTGCTATTACACGTTGGAGTACAACTAGACACTATTTCTATGTCATTTTGTTGATCTCAATTCTCATATGCCTGACCTTCCTATTGTCACGACCCAAAACATAGCCTATCGTGATGGTTCCTAACGTGGTACTAGGCAAGCAACACCTCAAAACATTTCCCACACTTTTAAATGAAGAATGAAATAACACAGGTTTAAATAATTAAAGCTCTCATAAACTGAATAGAAAGTCAAAACTTAATGCGGAAGTTCCCAAAAACTAGGGTGTCACTGAGTGCATGAGCATCTATACAACACAAATCTGAAAATACTGTCTATGAAAAACTAAAACTAAATACATAAAACTGAAAGATAGGGAGGGAGAGTCAACGTTTGCGAACGCCGGGCAGCTACCTTGAAATCTCCAAAATGGTCAAGTTGCTCAGTTAATCAACACCCACCTTGTTCAGAAACACCTGGATCTGCACACGAAGTGTAGGGTGTAGCGTGAGTACAATCAATTCAGTAAATAACAAGACTAACTATTGGAATGAAAATAGTGACGAGCTTCACAGATACAATTCAATTACAGAAAATACAATATAGAAAAATAGGCATGGTTTCAAGTTCGACAGTTAAAGATAAAACAGTCAATTCATGCCATGTTCAATTGAAACAAGATATGGTATCTCTCAGAAATTTCATGATAGTTATATATGCCAGTTGAAGTACAACAGTCATGAAATCAAGTGCATATTCTCAAAGTGACAGCCACTTAGTCCTTCCACTCACTCTAACTTGACAATCACTCATTCCTCACAATATCTCATTTCTCTCAGACACTCGGCACTCGTACTCGCACTCAGTAGGTACCTGCGCTCACTAGGGGTGTACAGACTCCGAAGGGGCTCCTTCAGCCCAAGCGCTATAACAATCCAATCATGGCATAAATCAATAAAACATGTTGCGGCTTGCAGCCCGCTTCCATAAATATCCTCACAATCAGTCCCTCGGCCTCACTCAGTCATTAATCTCTCCAGTCTCTCGGGCTCTCAAAAATCATGACAATCAGCCCAAACAACGATGATATAATGTATCAATAAAGAACAATAGAGACTGAGATATAATATGCAAGTAAAACTGTGACTGAGTACAAAACAAAAATTTAGCATATAATTCAACATGTAACACGACCTTTGTGGGTCCGTATAGTACCAACACATAGCCTAAGCATGATTTCTAACATGATTTGTAGTTCAATTTCTATAACACATGGAGAATATACTGATAACAACATGGTATTCAACTACACAGTTCCATAATATTGACCAAGTCACAATTACTACGGTGCACGCCCATACGCCCGTTGCCTAGCACGTGCGTCACCTCAAAACCAATCACATGACACATAATACGGGGTTTCATACCCTCATAACCAAATTTAGAGCCGTTACTTACCTCAATCCGTGCAAATCCATACTAACAAAATGCCCTTGCCTCGCGAATCGACTTCTAAATGCCCCGAATCTAGCCACAAACAGTTCAATACAATCAACACGATCTAAAGCAATCAATTCTATAAGAAAATACTAAGTTATTAATCAAAGGTCAAAAGTCGACTCAAAAGTCGGCTCCCAAGCCCATGTCCAGAAATCCGATAAAAGTCAAAAACTCCGAAAGCCCATTCAACCACGAGTCTAACCATATAAATTTTACCAAACTCCGACACTAAATCGTCACTCAAATCCCCAAATCAAACTCTCCAAATCCCTAGCCTCAAACTCCCAAATTACACCACAAAACCACACAATCTAGGTGGGAAATTCAATGGGGAAACATAATTATTGAATAAATTAAACCACAACTTACTTACCTCAAGAATCCCTTCAAAATCCCTCTCAAAATATTGCCCAAGCCTGAGCTTGAAATGTCCAAAAATGAAGAAAATCTCGAAAACCATCAAATTTAAACACTGCCTAGTGCTTTCGCACCTGCGGCCAAATATCCGCATCCGTGGAATCACTTTAGCGAAAAATCCTCCGCTTCTGCGGAAGTCACCTAAGTCCACACGATTTGCAATTGTGCTCCAGGTTCCGCACCTATAAAAGTGCGTCTGCGGGCTCGCAGATGCGGATTACTCCTCGCACCAGCGTCCCACCCCATGCCAGCACAGCTCCATACCTGCACAACATTAGCCGCTCCTGCGGCATCGCACCTGCGGCCAAGACCTTCGCAAGTGCGATCACACCAGAAGGCTCCCAATTCAGCAATGCACTAAGTCTCATTTTCGATCTGATAACCATCCGAAATCAACCTGAGGCCCCCGGGACCTCAACCAAATACACCAGCAAGTCCAAAAACACGATAAGAACTTAGCCGAGCCCTCAAATCAAATCAAATAACATCAAAAACATGAATCGCACACCAATTCAAGCCTAATAAAAACTAAGGAATTCCAACTTCTACAAACGATGCCGAAACCTATGAAATCACTTCCGATTGACCTCATAGTTTGCACACAAGTCACAATGAAACCACAGGACAAATTCTAACTTTCGCCATTTCAAGCCTAATTCCACCACAGACCTCCAAATCACAAGCCGGACACGCTCCTAAGTCCAAAGTCACCCAACGAAGCTAACAGAACCATCAAAACTCCATTCTGGAGTCGTCTACACATAAGTCCACATCACGTTAACCTTTCCAACTTAAGTTTTCTTCCTTGAGACTGAGTGTCTCAATTCATTCCGAAACCTCTCCAGTCCAGAACAAACTACCCCGGCAAGTCACATAACAACTGCAAAGCATTAAAATGAGCAGTAAATAGGGGAACAGGGCTAAAACTCTAGACACTATCGGCCGGGTCATTACATTCTCCCTCTCTTAAACAAACGTTCGTCCTCGAACGGGTCTAGAAACGTACCTGGAGTCTGAAGTAGGCATTGATATCTGGTCTGCATCCCTCCTCAACTGGCTGACCTCTCTACTGCACCATCACTGAAGCTATGTCCTTTGACCTCCACTTTCAAACTTGCCGATCCAAAATGGCCACCGGCTCAATGTCATAAGTCAAATCACCATCCAACTGAACCGTGCTGAAATCCAAAACATGAGACGGATCGCCGACATACTTACGGAGCATAGAGACATGAAATATTGGATAAACCTAGGTGGCAAGGCAAGCTTGTAAGCCACCTCTCCAATCCTCTGAAGTACCTCATACGGCCCAATATACTGATGGGTCAACTTGCCCTTCTTCCCGAACCTAATAACACCTTTTCATGGGTGACACCTTGAGCAGTACCTTCTCCCCAACCATAAAAGCAACACCACGAACCTTCCTCTAGGCGTAACTCTTCTGTCTTGGTTGTGCCGTGCGAAGACATTCTTGAATCAATTAAACCTTGTCCAAAGCATCCTGAACCAATTCAGTACCCAATAGCCTAGCCTCACCGGCTCAAACCAACCCAGCGGAGATCGACACCGTCTACCATATAAAGCCTCAAACGGAGCCATCTGAATGCTCGACTGGTAGCTGTTGATGAGATCCCAAGAACCCCGGAAATCAATGACGCACGCGCGTAGCATACCCTCTAATATCTGAATATTGTGCTCTGACTGTCCATCCGTCTGAGGGTGAAATGCTGTACTCAACTCCACCTGGGTCCCCAACACACGCTGCACTGCCCTCCAAAACTGCAAAGTAAATTGTGTACCCCGATCTGAAATAATGGACACCGGCACACCGTGAAGGCGAACAATCTCGCGGATGTAAATCACAGCCAACCGCTCAGAAGAATAAGTAGTCCTAATTGGAATGAAGTGCGCGGACTTGGTCAGCCGATCCACAATCACCCAAAGAGCATCAAACTTCCTCGAAGTCTGTGGGAGCCCAACTATAAAATCCATGGTGATACGCTCACATTTCCACTTTGGAATCTCAATCCTCTGAAGTAATCTGCCCGGTCTCTATTTCCCATACTTCACCTGCTGGCAATTTAGGCACCGAGCTACTAACCCCACTATATCCTTCTTCATTCTCCTCCACTGATAGTTCTACCTCAAGTTTTGGTACATCTTTGCGGCATCCCTGATGAATGGAATACCGCAAACTATGGGCCTTATCAAGAATCAACTCACGTAACCCATCTACATTGGGCACCCAAATCCGACCCTGCATCCTTAACACCCCATCGTCCCCAATAGTAACATCCCTGGCATTACCATGCTGAACCGTATCGTTAAGGACAAGCAAATAAGGATCATCATACTGGCACTCTCTGATGCGATCAAATAAGGAAGACCGAGAAACCGCACAAGCTAGAACCCGATTGGGCTTCGAAACATCTAATCTCACGAACTGGTTGGCCAAGTCCTGAACATCAACTACAAGCGGTCTCTCACCAACAGGAATGAATGCAAGGCTACCCATACTCACCTTCTTCTTACTCAAGGCATCGACCACCACATTGACCTTCCCGGGATAATACTTAATAGTAATATCATAGTTCTGTAGCAACTCCAACCTTCTCCCCTACTCGTCTTTTTGTTTTTTTGTTACTATTCTATGAAGTCTGCCTGAATATTGACATGTGCCTTGGCCATCTTCCCATATGATGCCTCAAGCTTGCTAACAAAAGCTGCTAATTTCTAATGCGACTTCTTCTGTTTCTTCCGAGCTTCCAAGTATGTTTTCATTTCCCCTTTGGTACAGTAGTCAAGCATGGGCTGGGGTTGTGAGGGTTCAATAGGGAGTTATTACATTAAGTCACAAATGGAGTCAAGGTGGGAGTTAAGCAACCCAAATGGTCCTTCAGGTTGTGTAGCCTTGGAGTACTCTTCTCTGGCAACGTTTGTGATTTTTCTCTTCATGCTCTTTATTGCACTACCCTCTTCTGTCACTTTCAACAGATGCAAGGGTTTGTCGGTCGGTATCCTACGATCGGTGATGTGCACATTAACATTCGCCCGCAGGAACAACTATGTTTTTAAAAAAAGGAACATCAAGCCTGGACTGTCTTGTGGCAAGTACTCTTTAAACTCTTGAATGATGTAATAACCGACATTCACAAGAATGCCATAAAATATGCATGCTATCATCAGGGCCCTAACATATGGAACCTCAGAGACATTCCTACAAGGTGAGATTCTACTACAGATGATGTACATCCACATATTAGCCTCAGTTGTGAAATCAATGGATTTTAAGCCATTCCTCTTATTTCACTTCACGCGCTTGCCTGCGGGATAAAGTTTAGACACTAGCCAATATCTGCTGGAGCATGTATCTTTTCTCGCATCAATTCAAGTGGATAATTCGGAAGCCCATAAACATCATTGATCTGCTCAGGCCCAAATCTTATTGTTTTGCCCCTTATGGTGAGCTTTGGTTTGTCGAAGTTTCTACGCTCAATATTGGTATAAAACTCACGAGCCCATTCCTCATTAGCATCACATAGAGTGGGCATGAAGCACATCCAACCTGTGGTCTCTAGACGACCATAGAAATCTGGAAATAGCTAGGCCAATCTATCCTCGAAGATCTCCTTTTCAGGTATGTCATGACCCAAATCCCACCATAGGGGCTGTGATGGAACTTAGTCACTAAAACTAGGTAAGTCGATCACTTAACAACATTTTAATCAACAAAACATGATATAACAAAATATAGTTTAATATAAAAGTGGAAATAGAATCAATACAAGTCAAAAGTTACAATACTATGACACCTCCCCAGAAATAGGTAGTACAGAGTCACGCACGATCTCTAACTGATTACATAAGAATATTTTGAGATACAATATTGTTCAGATATAAAAATGATAGTATCAAAGTAAGGATGGGTCTCTAAGGGACTGCGACGGTCAATGCACCTACCTTGAATCCTCGCAGTCAAAGCAATCTCTCATTGCCTAGGTTCACTGACTCCAATACCCGAATCTACATAAAAATATGCTGAAGTATAGTATGAGTACACCACGATCGGTACCCAGTAAGTATCAAGACTAAACTTGGTGAAGTAGTGATGAGGTTCAAGTCATATAATACTCACTAGTCAAAATAACATGTGCAATATGTAAAAGACTGGCAAAAGAAAGTATAGCAGAAAAAACATCAACAATAATTTCATCAGAACAGGTGATAACAATTCAATGCAAGAAAAGGCTTCGCATCAACAACAAGTCATTAAATTGAAACACACACATATGGTACCTCGTGCCCACATTGTCAATCACACTCGCACGGCAAAGGCCTCGTGCCATAACATAAATCACACTCACATGGCGAAGACCTCGTGCCACAATATAAATCACACTCGCACGACAAAGACCTCATGTCTCAATATAAATCACATTTGTACGGCAAAGACATTGTGCCACTATATAAATCAGTCTCGTACAGCAAATACCTCGTGCCATAATATAAATCACACTCGTACGGAAAAGACCTCCTGCCATATAAATCACACTCACATGGCAAAGACCTCGTTCCATAATATAAATCACAGTCGCACGACAAAGACCTCGTGCCACAACATAAATGACACTCGCACAACAAAAACCTCATGCCAATACCCAAAATAATCAGCTCAACATGTCCATGCATGCAAAAATAATCACAAGACAATAATGCCAAAGTTTAACAAGTTTATGAGTTCATAGTTTATCAACAATGTGCACAATGACATGAAAGTAGTAAAATGCGAATGGGTATTTAACAAACAAAGAATTACTACGGCTAAAACAAGTGTAGTGATCATGTTCACATAGTCACCAAATGATTAAGAATGTTTCATATACAATATATCCTCAAATCAAAGCATATTAATAGCCTAAGTTCTATCCCGGTCGTAAGCCACAAATAGAACCCGTGTATACGCTCGTCACCTTATGTACTAGTCGCTTTTCATATAACATAAGTAGGCAAGTAAGGCCAAATCCTAAGGGGTATTTTCCCACACAAGGTTAGGCAAGATACGTACCTAAAACAAGTCAAATTAATACTCTATAAAGCACTTGCCTCTCAAAACAACCTCCGAACGGACCAAATCTACCTAAAAACAACTCAATAATATCCAACATGACTATCGAAATCGATTCCAAATAATAAAGCTTAGATATTTATCAATAATTTAAAAGCCAACCAAAATGTCAACCCGAGCCCACTTCCCATAACATGACAAAAATCACAAATCCCGAACACCCATTCGAATACGAGTCCAACTATACAAGTTTCATTCAAATCCAACTCCGAATCGGGGTTCAAATCTATATTTTTTATTTTAGAAAAGTTTTTCCAGAACCCCTAATTTTCTCCACTTCGATTCAAATGTTAAATCAAGGATAGAATCATGAATAGTAATCAAATCTGAGTCAAGAACACTTACCCCAATCCAAGTCGTAAAAACTGCCTCTAAAATCTCTCAAAGTCGAGCTCCCAATCTCAAAATATGATAAAATAACTCAAACCCTTGAAAATATAGTACTTAAGTTTGCCAGGGGTTCCCTTCACGAATGCGGCACGTGCCTCGCATTCGTGAAGCACAGGAAATAACTTCCTCAAAATATACCTTCACGTTCGCGGACAACACCTCGCGAACGCGATAAAGATTCCACCTGACCCTACGCGAATGCGTAGGCCAACAACCCCAGCTCCTAGTTGCTTTGCGAATGTGGACCCCAACCACGAACGTGATGAAGGGAGACTTCCCAGCTCACACTTACCCTCCGCGAACGCGACTGCCATGTCGCGAACGCGATGAAGGAACTTGACACCAACAAAATCTGCAACTTTCCAAAATGCTTCGGGTGGTCTGAAACCTGCTTGAGGCCTTCAAGACCCTGTCCATCACACCAATATGTCCCAAAATATAACACGGTCCCGCTCAAGGTCTCAAATCACACAAAATAATATCATAATCACGAATCGCACATCAATTTAAGCTTAATCAATTAACCCAAATTTTTGAATTCCAAACTTACGCCGAACATATCTAAACAACTCGGAATGACCCCAAATTTTACACACAAGTTATAAATCAACATATGAACCTATTGCAAGACTCGAAATTCCAAACGGACATCAATAACCAAAAAGTTAACTATGAGTCAAACCTATGAAGTTCTAAACCTTCAAATTACCAACTTTTGCCAATTAGAGCCAAATCAACATAGGAACCTCCAAATCCAAATTCAGGCATACACCCAAGTCCAAATTCACTATCCGGACCTAACGAAACTATCAAAACTCTGATCTAAGGTCAAATACACAAAAGTCAAATTTGGTTAATATTTCTAACTCGCATATCATGATCGGTCTCCTAAGTCGCCTTCTTGACCGGTTGACCTCTCCACTGAACTTTTCCCGATGCAATATTCTTTGATCTCAGCTAGCAAACCTGCCTATCTAAAATGGCCACTGACTCTTTATCATAAGTCAAATCCTTGTCGAATTACATCAAGCTGAGATCTAACTCATGTGACGCGTCCTCATAATACTTCTGAAGCATGAAAATATAAAACACCGGATTAAATCCCCGTAAGCTGGTGGCAAAGCAGGTCTGTAGGCCACCTCACCAACTCTCTCTAGAACCTCGAAAGGAACAATATATCGAGGGCTCAGTTTGCCCTTCTTCTCGAACCTCATCACACCTTTCATGGGAAAAACTCTGAGTAGAACCCTCTCACCCACCATGAATGCCACATCATGACCCTTCCTATAACCATAACGTTTTTGCTTGGATTGTGCTGTACAAAGATGCTCCCGAATCAATTTCACCTTTTCCAAAGCATCACGAACCAAGTCAGTGCCCAACAACCTAGACTCCCCAAGCTTAAACTAACCAACTAGAGAACGACATCGCCTCCCATATATGGCCTTATACAGAGCCATCTTGATGCTCGACTGGTAGCTGTTGTTGTAGGCGAACTCTGCTAACTGTAAGAACTGATCCCACTAGCCCCCAAAATCAATGACAAAGGCTTGTAACATGACCTCGAAGATATAAATAGTACACTCGGACTGTCTGTCACTCTGGTTGAAATGTTGTACTCAGCTCAAGATATGTGCCCAACTCACGCTGCATGGCTCTCCAAAAATATGATATAAACTAAGTGCCTCGATCATAGATAATAGACACAGGTTCCATGCAACAAAATAATCTCTCTACGATAAATTTGAGCCAGCTGCTCTGAAGTGTAGGTAGTCATGACTGGAATGAAGTGTACTGACTTGGTCAGTCAGTCCACAATGATCCACACAACATCAAATATCCTCAAGGTCCATGGTAGCCCAACCACAAAATATATACTGATACACTCCCACTTCCACTCTGGTATATCTAGCCTCTAAAGCAAACCACCCGGTCTCTAATGCTCATAATTAACCTCCTGACAGTTGAAACACCACGCCACATACTCAAGAATACCATTCTTCATCCTCTGCCTCTACTAATGTTGCTTCAAATCATGGTACATCTTCGTGTCACCCAGACGAATGGAATACCGCAAACTATGGGCCTTCTCAAGAATCAGCTCCCACAACCCATCCATATTAGGCACACAAATTCGGCCCCGAAGCCGCAACACACTATCATGACCAATAGTCACCTCCTTAGCATCACCGTGTTGCACCGATTCCCTAAGGATAAGCAAGTGGGGATCATCATACTAATGCGTGTTGATGCGCTCAAACAAGGACGACTGTGATACAACATAAGCAAGAACCTTGCTAGACTCCGAAATATCCAGCCTCACGAACTTGTGGACAAAGCCTGTACATGCATCAATAATGGCCTCTCCCCAGTTGGAATGAAAGCAAGACTCCCCATGCTCACCGCGTTCCTACTCAAGGCATCGACCATCATGTTGGCCTTCCCCGGATGATAAATAATGGTGATATCATAGTCTTTCAATACCTTCAACCACCTATGTTGCCTCAAGTTTAAATCATTTTTCTTAAATAGGTGTTGAAGACTTCGGTGATCTGTATACACCTCACAAGACATGGCATAAAGATAATGCCTCCAAAGCTTAAGCGCGTATACAATAGCAGCTAACTCCAAATCATGCACTGGGTAGTTCTTCTCATGGGGCTTCAACTAACGTAAAGCATAAGAAATCGCCCTACCATCCTGTATCAACACACCCCTAATGCCAACCCGTGAAGCATCACAGTAGACTATATATGAAACCGATTAGGAAAAACTAGAACTGGAGCTGTAGTCAAGGCAGTCTTAAGCTTCTGAAAGCTCTCCTCACACTCGTCAGACCACCTGAATGGGGCAACCCTTATGAGTCAACTTAGTCAATGGGGCTTCGATATTTGAAAACCCCTCCACGGAAAGACAATAATACATGCCAACCCAAGGGAATTGCGAATCTCTGTAGCAGTGGAAGGTCTGGACCAACTCTAAACAACCTCAATATTCTTTGGATCCAACTTAATCCCCTAACTATACACCAAATGACCCAATAAAGACATCAAATCTTACCAAAACTTGCAGTTGGAGAACTTAGTATATAGCTTCTTTTCCCTCAAAGTCTGAAGCACAATCCTCGAGTGCTGCTCATGCTCCTCCTGGCTACGAGAATACACCAACATATCATCAATAAACATGATGAAAAAAAAATCTAGATATAGATGAAACACATTGTTCATCAAGAGCATGAAAGATGCTGGGGTATTGGTCAACCCAAAAGACATCACCAAGAACTCATAATGCCAATAATGGGCCTTAAAGGCCGTCTTAGGAATATCTGAAGCCCTGATCTTCAACAGAGGGTACCCCGATCTCAAGTCAATCTTTGAGCTTGGCACTCTGAAGTCGATCAAATAAATCATCAGTATGTGGCAGTGTATACTTGTTCTTGATAGTGACCTTGTTCAATTGCCTGTAGTCAATGCACATTCTCATGGAACAATCCCCCTTCTTCATAAATAGAACCAGAGCACCCCAAGTGAAACACTCGGCCTGATGAAACCTTTATCTAGCGATTCCTGCAACTGTTACTTTGATTCCTTCAACTCAACTGGAGCCATGCGGTACGGTGGAATAAATATATTCTGAGTGCCCGGTGGCAAGTCAATGCCAAAATCAATATCCTTATCAGGTGGCCTGCTAGGTAGGTCTGCAGGAAAGACATCTGAAAACTCCCTCACCATAGGGACTGAATCAATTGTGGGATTATCGGCACTCACATCCCTAACAAAGGCTAAGTATGCCAAGCACACATTCTCAATCATCCACTGAGCCTTCAGAAAAGATACCTCTATACTAGGAACATGACGCAAGGAACCTCTCCACTCCAACATCAGTAACCCCGGTATAGCCAACATCACTGTCTTAGCATGACAGTCAAGAATAGCGTGGTACGGATATAACCAATCCATACTCAAAATCACATCAAAGTCTATCATATTAAGAAACAGAAGATCAACCCTAGTTTCATAGCCCCCAATAGTGGCCAAGCAAGAATGATAGGCACGGTTCACCACAATAGAATCCCTAACGGGTATAGACTCATAAACAAGAGTGTCAATATAATCGCAAGGCATATTCAAATATGAGGCAAAATAGGATGACATATATGAATAAGTAGAACCCAGAAAAAATAAAGCTGATGCATCTCTATGATAGACCGAAACAATACCTGTGATGACTGCATCTGATGCAACTTCCTCGGTCCTACCAGGGAAAACATAACAACATGCCTGGCCTCCCCCTCTAGGACATCCTCTACCCGCTTGACCTCCACCTCTAGCTGGCTGTGCAGGTGGAGTAGCAACTGGAGCGGGAGCCATAGCTGAGTACCCTACTGAGATCCACCCCTCCGAAATCTAGGACAATCTCTTACAAGGTGCCTAGTATCACAAAACTCATAATATATCCTCTGTGGGCATGGTTGTTGGTACTGAGTCTGTGCTGGACTACCGGAATAATAGATGTAGGAACCCTGTTTAGAAGGTGCGCTGAAAGATGGTTATCCAGTATAAGTTCCCTGGGGTCCCTGGCTACCTAGAGCACTACGGGTAACCTGAAGCGTGGACTGAACGGGCCGACTAACAAAGCCTCTGCCATGGTGTTCGTAGCCGAAGAATGGGAACCACTAATTCCTCTAAAACCTCAAGGTTTCTTAGCCTCCCTATCCATACTCTCCTTCCCGTGGATACGCTCCAACCTCCTAGCAATCTCTACAACCTAATGGAATGTAGTTTCAGTCTTCAACTCCTATGCCAGATGAGTCCCTCAGTAAACCTACAGACTCTCTCTCTAGCAGTGGAAGCCAAAGAAGGTGCATGACGAGATAACTATGTAAACCTCAAAGCATACTCAGACATAGTCATACTCCCCTGTCGCAACTACTCAAACTCGCTGCACTCATCCCTGCGGGTCTGTGGGATAAACTCTCTCAAGAAAAGGTCAGAGAACTGGGACTATGTAAGTGTTGTTGCGCCAACTGACCTACTAGCCTCATAAGTCTTCCACCATCCGTATGCTGACCGTATCAGCTAAAAAGTAGTAAGGTTGACCCCACTGGACTCCATCAAAACCATAGTATGCAAAATATGGTGAGAATGATCCAAGAAACCCTATGCTTCATTAGAAGCCCCTCTACAGAACTGGGGAGGACGAAATTTTTGAAATCTCTCCAAACTCCTGTGTTCCTCTGTCGATATAACTGGCCCTACCTCGGGATGAACTGCGACAACTGGCTGCACCGGCACAACACCCGGTGTTTGATAAGCATGAGCTAGATGCTCTGGTGTATAGGCAGCAAGCCTGTGAAGTAGCTGGTGCGACTGGAATTAACCCTGCCTAAGCCAAGTTCCCAAACATACTCATGAAGTGTGCCAAGGTCTCCTGGAGCCCTGGTGTAGAAATATGCTGCTCAGGTGCACGCTCGATATGCTAGGGCTCCTTATCCTCCACTATAGCGGAGCTACACGAGGATCCACAGTTATTGCTCTAGCTTTAGCACATGCCCCTCCTCGGCCTCTATCTCGGCCTCTACCTCGGCCTCGGACTTTTGTAGCTCTAGTAGGGGGAGCTGGTGCCTGCTCAGCTGATCCAGCAGAATGTATCGTCACCATCTTTGAGAGAATAGAATAGTAAAGATTCAAACTTTGATTAAGCAAATCCACACGATAAAGAATGAAAAAAAGAAAAGTTTACTTACAGTTTGGTAGCCTCTCGAAGATAAGTACAGACGTCTCCGTACCGATCCGCAAGACTCTATTAATCTTGCTCGTGACTTGTAGAACCTATGAACCTAGAGCTATGATACAAATTTGTCACCACCCAAATCCCACCATATGGGTCGTGACGACACCAAGTCTCAAACAATAGGTAAGCCGATCACTTAATAATATTTAAATCAACAAAATAAAATATAATAAAATAGAGTTTAATATAAAAACGTAAATAGAATCAATACTGGTCAAAAGTGGCAATACTCCAACACCTCCTCAGAACTAGGTAGTACAGAGTCACGAGCTCTAACTAATTACATAAGAATATTTTCAAATACAATCTGTTCAGATATAAAAATGATGGTATCAATATAAGGATAGGACTCCAAGGGACGGCGACGGCCAATGCAGCTCTACCTTGAATCCTTACGGTCAAAGAGGGCTCTCACTGCCTAGGTCCGCTGCCTCCAACACCCGAATCTGCACAAAAATATGCGAAAGTGAATTATGAATACACTATGGTCGGTACCCATTAATTATCAAGACTAACCTCGCTGAAGTAGTGACGAGGTTCAAGGCATGTAATACTCACTAGTCAAAATAACCTGTACAATTTATCAAAAACTAGAAACAGAAAGTATAGGAGAAAAATAATAACAATAATCTCATCAGAGCAGGGAATAACAATTCAATGCAACTAAAGGCTCAGTTTCAACAAAATGTCATCAAATAGAAATGCAAACATATGGAACCTCGTTCCCAAATTATCAATCAAAATCGTACGACAAAGATCCCATGCCACAACATAAATCACATTCGCATGGGTATGACCTTGTGCCACAATATAAATCACACTCTCACGGCAAAGAACTCGTGCCTCGATATAAATTACACTCGCATGGCAAAGACCTTGAACCACAATATAAATTACACTCGGCAAAGACCTTGTGCCTCAATATAAATGATACTCGCATGATAAAGACCGTGTGCCATAATATAAATACACTAGCACGACAAAGACCTTGTGCCACAATATAAATCACATTCGCAAGGCATAAGCCTCGTGCCAACACCCAAAATAATCCGCTCAACATATCTACATGTGCCACAATAATCACAAGACAATAATACCAAAGTTTAAAAAGGTTATGAGTTCATAATTTATCAACAAGGTGCACATGGATATGAAAGTAGTAAAATGTGAATGGGTATTTAATAAAACAATAACTAATACGGCTAAAACAAGTGTAGTGATCATGTTCACATAGCCACCAAGTGATTAATCATATTTCATATATCCTCAAATCAAGGCATATTAATAGTCTAAGGTCTGGTCCCGTCATAAGCCATACATAACACCTATGTATACGCTCGTCACCTAATGTACGCATCTCTTTTCACATAACACAAATAGGAAATTAAGGCCAAATCCTAAGAGGAATTCCCCCACACAAGGTTAGGCAAGTGCCTACCTCAAGCAAACAAAATCAATACTCAAAAAAGGCCTTGCCTCCCTAATCCGCTTCCGAACAGGTTAAACCTAGCAAAAGAACAATTCAATAATATCAAATAAGTCTATAGAAATTGATTCTAAGTAATAAATCTCCGATCTTTATCAATAATTAGAAAGTCAACCAAAAAGTCAAACCTAGGCCCGCTTCCTGAAACCGGACAAAGTCAAAAATCCTGAACACCCATTCAATTACCTGTCCAACCATTTCATCGAAATCTGACTCCGAATTAGGGTTCAAATCCCTATTTTTCATTTTACAAAAGTTTTGCCGTTGGGAAAACCACTAATTTTCTCTACTTAGATTCACCAACCAAATGCTAAAATCAAGGATAAAATCATGAATAATAATTAAATCTAAGTCAAGAAACACTAACCCCAATAAAAGTCGTGAAAATTGCCTAAACAATGGCCCAAAATCGAGATCCCACTTTCAAAATATGATAAAGTAACTTAAACCCTTGAAAATAGAGTACTTATATTTGCAAGGGGTTCCCTTCCCGAATGCGGCACGTACCTCGCATTTGTGAAGCACAAGAAATCACTACCTCAAAATCTACCTTCGCGTTCATGGACACCACCTCGTGAATGTGATGAAGAATCTACCTGACCCTACGCGAACGCAACCAGGACCTCCCGAATGTGTAGGTCAACCACTCGCAGATCCCAGCTGCTTCGTGAATTCAGACCCCAACCAAGAACGATTGGAAGGGCGACTGTGCATCTCGCACTTACCCTCCGCTAGCGCGATGGCCATGTCACGAAATCGATGAAGGAACGTGACACTAGCAAATTCTGTAACTTTCAAAAATGCTTCGGATGGTCTGAAATCCACTCGAGTCCCTCAGGGGCCCGTCCAATCACACTAACAAGTCCCAAAACATACAACGGACTAACTCGATGCCTCAAATCACTCAAAATAACATCAAAACCATGATTACACATTAATTTAAGCTTAATTAAATAATCCAAATTTCCGAATAATAAACTTACACCGAACATGTCTAAACAACTAGGAATGATCCCAAATTTTACACACAAGTCATAAATCACCATACGAACCTATTCCGAGGTTCGAAATCCCAAACAGACATCGATAACCATAAAATCAACAATTAGTCAAGCCTATGAACTTCTAAACCTTTAAATTGCCAACATTCACCAATTAGAGCCAAAGCAACCTAGGAACCTCCAAATCCAAATCTGGACATATGCCCAAGTCTGAAATATAATCTACAAGGGGACTCGTGTTTAGGAAGCTTATTACCTTTCTTAAATTAAATTTTGCTATCCCTAACATTAGTGAGTTTATGGCTATCTTAATTTAACTATCATGATTTTTTTCTAGAGATTAAGTCATTCTATCGACTATGCAAGACCTCTAGCTCGTTAAGCCATTTATACGTAACAATCAATAGGAGATTACACTTCTTGTCTTATATTCAATACAAGCTTCCCAGAGCTCTACTCATTTCTAGGGAATATCCATGAAGGACAACTACGACTAGCTTAAAACTTATCTATATTAACATCATGAATTTATTGATAACCTTAATCCGTTGACAAAGAGCATATGCAAGAACTTGTCCCATTGAATCTCTTATAAGGGTGATGTGACTTACGAAATCATGCCGAAAGAAGGAAGGAAGACCTTACATACCTCAACTATAGTTTTTCTTTACGATATCACAAGAGACTCACCAATACTCTGGTCTACAAGATGAAAACATAGCTTTTATCAATATTAAGAACATATTGATAGCCGACGAGCAACAAGCTTGCTTATACAAAATGGAGCAGCATCTACCCTACTTCTTTCTACTTTCCTCAAGCCCTTGACAACAGCAAAAACACAAGAACAACATTATTCACAGCATATCCAAGCTATTCCATCTATTTCCATCCACAACACATCACAGACATGGCATCAAAACAGTCCAGTACAACACAACACGACCTTTATCTCATGAGTTCTTAATCAAACAACACTTCAAAGACTTCATTAAACTCTTATACATATAGGATAGGTGATTCTTACCTTGAATGCACGAAATAAGCCCCCTCATATCTTGCTTCAACTTGAAGTAACTTCAATCATACCACAACAAGGGAAGAACAAGTTTTCTTACACTTGTATGATCTCCAAGGGAAAACCTACTTGGATTTCCTGTAGAACATTACGTGAAATGGTAGGAGAAGGTCTTGGGAGCTTTTTAGGAGCTTAGGGTTAAGTTTTGGGAGAAAACTGAGGTGAGTAAAGGGCTGCATTGCTTTTATAGGAAGGTGGAACATTCCACCGCATATGTGGGTCCCAATGGGGTTATCTGCTTATTCTCACAAAAATATGAATATCTCTCTAATCCGACTTTGACGAACTTGTTTACATCACTTCGTTTAGCCTCCAATCTTTACGACACTTACTTATCACTTGCTTAAACATCATAAAACACTTGTACCCTTAACGATAACCTTATTCTCCCGTCTTACGTCGATTAACTTACGACGCACTTGATATATGGAAATACGGGGTGTAACATTACCTCACTCACAACACAAACTGCATAAAGGTGCATAATGTAACATACTAGGCATGAGCTTAAGTGCTTGTAAAATCAAAAGTAATGTTTTCTTGTCCTTACATAGTCTAACATTTAACGAACATGACGTACAAAGGCATGTGGTGTAACATCCTCTCCCCTTTAGAAACATTCGTCGCGATTATCATCCTTATCCAAAGCCTTATATTTACAAATGTTACTAACTTATAGTTACGGCTTTCATCCCGCTGCTCATTCTCTTTGGTTTAAGCCTAGTTAACACGTTCTTATCCCACTTATTATTTGCAAAATGGGTTCCCTCTTGGCCCTCACCATGATCTTATGCTAAAAGGCATCATCCTACTTATCGAACTTTCTAACATATAATCACGTACTAAAGGTTATCACTTTACTTGTCATGATCATTGCTTAGTAATCTTAACATGTATATGTCACTTGGTTCTTAGTATGATTTACATCTTATCTCGGGAGTTCTAGGGTCTCTGAGCTATTACTGGATTCATTATTTTATTTAGCCTTTCTACTTCTTAATGATACTTCACTATGACGCATCTTGGATACGACATTCTATATACATTACTAATAGAGTTAACTACATCTTCTAACATCATACTAGATATATAGAGGCTCACTAACATATCGGTAACATACCTAAATTCCTATCAGATCGGGGCTCGAGGTCCTATTAATCTCCTAATGCAAACATCTGATTCCGGTATCCTCTCGAGCCTGACGCTCCCATTCTACCTCTTTCACGCTGAAACGAAGGTACTGTAAGGCCCTATAAAATTCTATTTAGAACCTGTGATTTCGTGGTGCCGAGGTAGGCTAACGTGTTCGAAGGTTATAGATAAGGTACAGACTTTTTGTGTTGGGCAATGCATTGGGCAGTTAGAAGAATAATGTTTGCAGAACATGGCATTTATGCATTCCACTATGCGACCGCAAAACTATTCCGCAGACCGCAGATCTGCCGCAGAGTACAATAGAAGCAAAGCCAGTTTTTCGAGGTCTTTTTGCGGTCTATTATGAAACCGCATAATCATTTCGCGGGCACTTCCATCGCAGATTCAACATGTGAAATTCCAGAGGGAGATTCCGCGGCGCGTTATGCGATTGCATAACTATTCTGCGGACCATAGAATGGCTGCAGACTTGCACATACCAACCCAGTTTTGGAGGTCAATTCCTCGGTCTATTTTGCGGACCGCATACATGATCTGCGACACACTTTGCAACCGCATAACTGAGTTCAGGGGGTCCATTTTGTGATTTTATAACCCAGCCTTATTTTGATTAAAAGCCATTGGGGCTCGTTTAGAAGGCAACAATCAGGCATATTTAGAGAGGGGGAGATCTAACTAGAGAGAAAAGGTGCAGCTCAATCACTTCAACACTCCACTCTTTGACCAAGCCTTGGGAATTCAACAAAGGAAGCTAGCAACTCTTCTTCTAAGAAGTAAGGTTCCATACCCTAGTCCTCAATTTCAAATTTGGGCAGAAGATGGGTAATGTGGAGTGTAATTCTTGGGGATGAGAGTTGTTCTTTGTGCGTGCATGTACCAATAAATGTGGTGTGGAGGTCATTGAACTACTATGGATAACCTCTTGGTATTGGATTGGTTGTGGGGTGAAGGATATCCTATAAAAGAACCTTCTAATCAAATTGCACACTTAGTGCTTGATAATATGCCTAAATGGGCTAAACCCATAAACCTCTCCCTAATTATGGTTCAATTTTGTCATGTCTCTAATTAAATTGAAGTCACTTGGAGTTTCGTAATGTTGTAGTAATTTAAGGAAATCTCAAGCGAGGTATATTGGCTAAACTTCTCTTGTAGAGTCTAATTCCATGATGGTCTCGTAAGTTTCAAGTATGATTGACCCAAGTTCTTATTTATCATGTTCCGAGTCATTCCTAATAAATTTTATTATTCCAAATAAGCTTTGTGTTGAAAGATATATACTTAAGATGTGTTCCCACTTGCCTCTATCATACTATGTTATCCTTCGATAATGTATTCAAGTATGACCAATGTATCAAAATGTAGTGATTTAAAATCATGTTTCAATTGCAAGTTATTATGCCTAATTTTTGAAGAAAACTCAATGTGCTTAAGATTTCTACTGCTCGTATACATACTCTAAGTCTTCATTTCTAATTCTCTTATTGTTGATAACCTATGATGATGCTTGAAAGTGAAAGAAGTAAGTATGAGATATAAAATGTGGCCATCGTGCCAAGAATTAAAAAATTACACTTGTAGCCAATAGTGCCGATGAAATAAAAAGATGTGGGAAAGATTATGAAATGAGCTTTAACTCTTTTATATAATAGATGTTTTGAAAGTATTGTTTAGTCAGCGAGGCAGGGTAGGTTAAAATAACCTTACCCCAAAACTACATGTGCCAGTGTAGAAGTGATTGAGGGGTAAATCCCCGTACTGATGTGTAGAGATTATTTCCCTTAATTGGGATGAGATGATTGCTAGCGGAAGATGATGTCGACCCACATGGGATTGTGGTGAGATAGCTTAGCCGATCGGGTCGAGATCGTATGCCATGCCACTCATATTGTGGAGTTGTGATTGGATGTCTTGGGGTGAGACGACTTAGCCGATCGGGCCGAGATCGGACTTCGTTCTAAAGCACGGTAGTGTATCTGTACTAAAAATCTCCCAACTAAAA
Organism: Nicotiana otophora; assembly: GCA_000715115.1. Lineage (NCBI taxonomy): Eukaryota > Viridiplantae > Streptophyta > Magnoliopsida > Solanales > Solanaceae > Nicotiana > Nicotiana otophora. The sequence continues at coordinate 42,428 of AWOL01S0095735.1, forward strand.
AATATGGATATTTACTTGAGAACTTACCATTCTCTTAACCTGACGCTTTAATATTGTCTGAGGCTCATTGATTCCATGTTTCCTTCTCCTTGTATCGTTACTCGATTCATTGGGAGGGTGCTTATTCTTACATACTAATACTATTCCATATGCACTAACATCCCTTTTGTCAGGGGTGCTGCATATTTAATGAATGCAGGTGGTTCTACAACAGGCGGCATCGATCAGTGATAGCGGTACACCTTCTTCTCAACTGACTTGGTGAGCCCTACTTCATATCGAGGTCTTGTGTCTTTTTTTCTTTGTGTATAGGGTTTGGAGGTATAGACGAGGCCTTGTTGCTGGCACCATTATATAATTTCTTAGTATCGATTAGAGTATCCGTATACATAGCGTGGGTTGTATTTTGATTTGGGTAAGTCAAACTTGAAATTTTGTACTTGTAACATATGTTTCCACTTCTAAAACTACATTGTGTAATGTATTTTGGGAATTTGTAATGAAGTATATAATGTTAAACAAATATTGATGTCGTACATGTCATCCTCTTATTGTCTAATTCATGATATTCGTCTTCACTTTATTTATGGGTAAGGTCGGGTAGAAGGTATCGAGTAGGCTTGCTTGACTGTGATATCTCGGTTGAGCGCCAGTCATGATCCCCAAGGTCGGGGCGTGATAGGTACTGGACCTATTAGCTATCCTGAATGACTACTACCCTCATGACTTAATGTCAGACAATTCCGTGCCATATAACCTAGGGTACCACATCTGAAACAAGAATTTGTACCTCATAAGCACGGTTCCTCGTGTCTCCTTCTGCACTCTTACATCGAAGTGGATTTATTTGTCCAACACACTCTTGATCTTACACTTCTTGTGCCCTTGATCCTTGACCTATTTTCAACTGAGTGCTTTGAGAAATTGGGTCTCCTCTAACACCTACTACTACTCGCTTCACCTTCATACTCATCAACTTGCGTGTTTCTTTTACCTTGCTACCTATCTCGAGCTTGCTCTATATGCTGTCACTGTTTATGATCCTCTAGATTATGGGCGATAGCCTGAATTAGAGATATGCCCATATTGTCATTCAACTAGGCTGTGGTACAAGCTTCAACTAACTCTAGTGCCAGCCCCGACACATACTGATGTATCTTGGGCCGCTCATATCAATCAAATATGGGGAATACCTGGCCAACAAATCAAACCTAAGGTTGTACTCGCAAACACTCATGTCAGTCTGTTGTAGGGCCAAAATCTTATCAACCTTGGCCTCCCGAATCTCCAATGGTAAATAATGGTCCAGGAAGGCTGTGGAGAATTCTTCCCACTTTGTTGGCGCGCATTTTACCCTCTAGATAATTTCCATGAATCATACCAATACACAACTATATCTCATAGCATGAAAGGTGCTAACTCCACTGCCTCTATCTCGGAAGTATGCAAAACTTGAAAGATCATATAAAGCTGGTCAATAAAATCATGGGGATCCTCGTACTGATCAGTCCCCGTGAATTATGGAAGGCTTAAAGGAATAAACTCGCGGACCCTCAAACTTCTAGGCCCCCAAAAGGTCCTGCACTAGCTGGCACTCTAGTTTGTCACTGTGTAGCTATTAACTAGTGTTTAAAGATGCACAACTCTCCTGAGATCTTGATCAGTAGTGACTGGTGGGGGTACTGGAGACGTTGGAGCTCTTTGAAGCTCCTCTGGTTCTAGTGGAGTAGAGGATACTCATCAAGATGACTCAACCCGGACCTCAGACTGATCTACATCAACTGGGGTAGTTCTACTGCTACTTTCCCTCTCAATACCCTTAACCTTCTGACTAGCTGTAGATTTTCTTATGTCAGGCATCTCTATGCAACATTTATCAATTAACAGTTAGACATTGACTCATTATGGCTCAACTTTATAAATCACTATTTGGATTAGAAAAAAGGAAAACAAATCCTAATTGCCATGTAGCTTCCTGTTTATAAATGTGGTGCAAAACACATCCCTAAACAAGACTCTACTAGATACGACTTGGTAGACTCCTTAAGACACGTCCTTCTATGATACCAAGTTTGTCACACCCCAACCTAGGTGAGGCATAGACGGCAACCGGTGCTATACTGGCCCGAGCAAACCACTCTGCAACTCTTGAATGCTAGACATAACCCAGAATGTATATAGGCCTACATGGCCGAACTCTATCATACTATAAGCTATCATGCCCAACAAGGGCACAAATCGTAATATATCATAGTTGGACAAGCGTCGTATATGCTAGCCATCATACTTAAAACATAAATACATGTTCGGGCTGAGGAAGCCACTATGAGTGTTAATATTCGACAACCCAAAGTAAAACATAAACAAGATCTGGCAAGGCCACTGACATACTGTACATACTGAACCTATGTCTACAAAGCTTCTAAGACTGTCTGAAATCAAACATGGACGGGATAGGGCCCCGACCTACCCATAAGTTAGAAAAACCCTAATACATGACCTCAAGACTCAGTTCCACTCCGAATGAAATGGAGTCTTACTGATCCTCCGCTGAATATCAACCCCTTCCACTATAAGGGCTCGTCAAATTGATTACCTACACCTTCAGGCATGAAATGCAGTGCCCTTGTAAGGCCCCATAAAAGTTCACCAAGAATTTAAATTTTTATGGTGCTAAGGTAAGCTAATGTGCGACAAATCGGATTTTTGGATTGTGAAATGCATCGCAGAGTTGGTAGAAAAATTTGTAGAAAATGACAATGCTGTGGTCCATTATGCTATAGCGGATCTGTTTCGCTGACCATGGAATCACCACGTAATAAATCAGAAGCAACTCAAATTTGAAAATCATTTTGTGGCCATTATGCTGGACGTATAACCATTATGCTGCCGTGAAAATGCATCTCAGAATTGATCAGACCCAACCCATAGTTTGAAAACCATTTTTTGGCCTTTCTGCTGGCCGTATAACCATTATGCTACCGCGAAATTGCATTGCTGAATCGACCAGACCCAACCAAGAATTTGATATCCATTTGTGTGTCCATTCTGTTGGCCGCATAACCATTCTACTATTGTGAAATTGCATCGCGTAATTGACATACCATTATATGGCCATTATGCTGACCATATATTTGTTCTGATATCACGGAATTGTACCACATAATTTACATCAGGGGGTTATTTTTAAAAAATTTCTTATCCGACCTTATTTGGATATAAGTCCTTAGGGGGTCATTTTACAAGGTATAACTTGATGATTTAGAGTGAGGTCATACATATATATATATATATAGAGAGAGAGAGAGAGAGGGAGAAACTCTATCAAATTATACTCTCCAATTCTTGCACAAACCTTGGGTATTCAAGAGGGAAACTCACAAGACCTTCTACTTTCAAGGTAAGACTTCATACCTATATTTTATGCAAAGTATAATAATGGGTTTAAGTAGGATGTTATCATGGTAGGGATTGTGGGATGGTGACCGGAATCCATAAGCTATCAATCTCGAATTTGGGAGTATGTGAAGACTAGGAAATGAGATTTTGGTGGGTTTGAAAAAAATGGTTGGGCATGCATGTGACTAATGATGTTTGATGGGTGTTGTAGAGATATTGTATATTGGTTGGCTGCTTGAAAATTCATGGTGAGGGTAGAGGAATTTCTATTATGGGACCTTGTAATCGATTTCTCATATTAGATATTTGATGAAATGTCAATGTGGGCTAAATCTAAGAACACTTTCCTAACTATGGTAAAATTGGGTTATGTTTCTATAGATTCCTAGAAGTGTTGGGGCGATGTAGTAACCTAAGGAAAGCTCAAGAAAGTTATGTTGGCTAAACGTCTCTCTCAGAATCGAATTCCATGATGTTCCCATAAGTTTCAAGTATGGTTGGCCCATGTTCCTAAATCCCCTGTCCCGAGTTGTTCCGAATAAATTTGATCATCCCAAGTAAGCATTGTGTTGAAACATGCATATACTCAAAACATGTACCAATTTCTCCCACCTTATTATGATCTCTTCTAGAACGTGTTATGACTTCAACTCCTATTTCCAATCAAAGTCTATTATGCCTAACTTGGGAAGAAAACTCAATGCGCCTAAGACTCTTATTGCTCATGTATATACTTAAGGTCTTGATTTCAAATGCTCTCATTGTTTATAATCTATAAAGATGCATGAAAGTGAATTAAATGAGTTGGAAATATAAAGTGTAGCCATTAGTACCAATAAAATAAAATGATGTGTGAAAGATTATGAAATGAGCCTTGATTCAACTGTTCTGAATTGACTCCAGAAATAGATTTTCCTAAAAGCATATGTACTCAAGTCATGTTCAAATGTGGTTGTTCTAAACTAATGCCTATGATTTAAACCACTATTTTAGTTGCAAATCACCACGCTATGCTTTGTGATGATTTCAAATGTGTTTTCGGTTCTTACATATTCATGAGTTCAAATTGTGTATTGCCCTTTTGGGGAAGAGTATGTCAAGAATAAATGGTGTGTCACTCGTTTATGATTTTAACTTGTGCTTCGATTCCTAATCATCTTGCTCCATTTTTGTGGAAAGAAATCCATTGGGTTCAAAGCATTCATTACTAATGAACATAGAGTTATGATTTCCAGAATATTCTATATATTGATGTTCATGATGGGGACCCACGAAAGTAAAGAAATGAATGTGTGGAATATGAAATACGGCCAACGTGCCATGGATGAATAATCATACGTATGGCCAAGAGAGCCAAGGAAATAATGATGTTGTGAATGGTTGAAAGTACTAATGAAGCAATATATGGTGTGAACGGTTATGAGGTTAATGTGTTGTAGTTCTATTTCCCTTGTCTGCAAAAGAAAAAGAATATATTTGGGAGTATCATTAGCGAAGCGAGGAAGGGTGTGCATCGAAACAGCCCACACCCGAAACTACACGTGCCGGTGTATGAGTGGATTGTGAATATTCCCCTTATTTGGGATGAGATTGAAATATTGATGTGATGGGATTATTTCCCTTAATTGGGATGTGATTGATGATAGCTATGAAGTGGAAGTGATGAAGTCGATCCACACGACATATGTGGGAAGGAAGCCTAGCCGATCGAGTGGAGATCGGATGCCATGTCACGCGCATGGTGGTTCTTTACTCTTGGCAACACCTTTTTTCGCATCACCATGTCAATCTACATTGATCGTGGAGAGCTGGCCTAGCCGATCGGGATAATACAACTCTATGCTAAAAACATGGTGGTATATCGGTGCTAATGATCTCCCAAATAAAAATAATATTATTTTTGTATTTTAACAATCGTTATGTTTTAATTTGGCATTTGGATATCATCGATTGTTACTCATTTATTCCATGGTTTTCCCCTTCTTAGGTTGGCGTTCTATTTCGAAAGAGGACATTTAGCTTTACATACTAGTACTATTCCACATGTACTAACGTCCCTTTTATCGGGGGCGCTGCATCTTCAATGGATGCATATGGTTCATCAGCGGGCAGCTTTGATCCTTGTTAGTAGTTACTCTCTATTCAGCATGTTTTGGTGAGCCCTACTCTATTCCGAGCCTTATGTCACTTGATGTTGTACTTTTTGTTTTGAGGTATAATCGGGGCCTTGTCGTCGGCACTTCCATACTGCTCTTTTGTTGTACATAGACGCTCCGTAGACATGTTGTGGGTGGTGTTCGATGTTGGATAATGAACTAGAAGTATTGGTAGTTGGAAAATAATACATTCCTCATATATATAAACTTGTAACAGCTTAGAAATCATAAATGAATATCCTTTGAGTAATGGAAAAAGAATGTGGAACATTTTACTCTTCTCATGCTTATCTCTTGTTATTGGTTCTTATATTATTAATGGGTAAGGTTGGGTAGAAGGCATCAAGTAGGCTTGCTTGTCCGTGGTATCTCAGTTGGGCACCGACTGTGCTCGTCGACGTCGGGGCGTGACAAGCTTGGTATCAAAGCCTAAGGTTTTAAAGTGTCCTAAGATGTCTCGGAGCCGTGTCTATTAGAGTCCTTATTATCGTTGTGTTGTCAACCACATCTATAATTAGGAGGCTACTTGGACATTTAGGAATGTTACCCTTCTTTGATAATCTAAGATCGTGCGATAGAGCCCAAGATAGGAAGCTAATTTCCTCATCGTGTCTCATTTTCCAGAAGAGTAATCCATGAGTTCGAAGCAGCAAAGAGGGAGTGACCCTGCCATCGAATCTGGGGGAGATTGCACAAGAGCTTGTTGGGAGGATGGGTCAACCCAAGGAGGGATTGGAAGAACTAGTTGCTACGGGAAGTTTCCTTGTTCCTATTAATGTAACTTCATCACCGGATCATGTGGTGAGAGAACCTATGAAACGAAAGAAGTTTGTTTGTACCAATAAGCCGGAATGTCTAATTTGTCAGAACTGCCACTTGGTGACATGTTGGATGACTCTTGAAATATGTTATGGTTTTGGAAAGAGGGGGCACAAGAAGAACAATTTCCCTAGGTTGGGTACACCCATCCCGGTCTGCCCGATATGCGGGAAGGAACATTTGGCATCATGTCGTGAGTATACTCAGGAGTGTGTTAGGGGTGGCAGGCTTGGTAAATTCCAAAGGCCCACACAGCAAGCCGGTACAGGAGATTGTTACTCCCGCCATGGAGGCTTGGAAGAAGGATAATGTAGATGCTTGTGATGTATGCAATAAGGGTAAGTATCATGTTAGTGGGGCGAGTCAGTTTAGTGGACCTCATTCCCGTTGCGTGAAGTATAGGAGATGTCATTCGGGGGTATGTCACTATGGTACCAATGTAGTTTTTGTATGTGGAGTTGAGGGGCATCGGTTAAGGCACTGCCGTGTCAACCACGAAGTAAGTTACTCCTTTCTACCTTATTACGAACACCGCATAAATTTTCCTTGTTGTATATGTACATCCATATTGAAGAGCCTACAAAAATATGGTCTTAACAAGAAATTGAATCAAAAAATATTGCATATATCTACTCTTTGAACGAGACACATTATTCTTGAAGCCTATTTATCACAATTCTCTTACTTACAACCTCATGAGGAATTGATTTCTATAATGATTTCTTTGAAATGAGTCATAACCCTAGGTTAATACTTCCCACTTGCTTCCACAAATTCTCAACAAAGTACTATACCTGATGAATTTCTTATAGACCTTCTGATTCAAATAGATAACACCTGCTCACTTGTGCTTGTGCATGCACCATCATAATGTTCACCTACATGGTATCGAATCTAATGTAAGACAACCTAGTGCTGAGATCTTTCTTGAGCCACACTCTCTCTCCTATGTATGTGGCGACTATGCTTTGAATATTCACTTTACTCCCTTTGTGAACATTATCATGAACTATTTCCACTGGCAAGTAAAATAAGAGCATATCTCACCACTAATCATACGTGTTCACGTGAAATGAAATGGTCACTTGTTCGCATAAAGTCTCTGAAATTGGGGATTTGCACAAATTGGTCATATGAAGATGTTTTATTTTCCTATCTCAGTATAACTTTCATGTTCACTTATATCATTCCACAGTAAGTAACTCACCTTTTTCCTAGTATTGTAGCTACCCATGACATGGCATGATATTGCAACTTGAGAGTTATTATAGCAAAAACATGTCCAGCTCATAACAAGTGTTCGTTTTCTCTTTACACCTTTGCAACATGTCCTTGCTGTGTTCCTTAGTTAGTGAATTCATTGTGTTAGTTTCCCGACACTTGTTGGATAACCGTGAGAAATAGTATCCTTCTATATGTTGTTGTAACACTTCCTTTCTTATATGGGTCCTTAATAGGCTCTCCGTCAAGACTCAATGCGCCTTTGGGGTTATCATAGCATCATGTGTGCTTCTTATGTTTTTCCCATCCTCCGGTAGCATATGGGTACTTTTCATGTCATAAAATCCATGGCAAAACTCATTATGAACATTCGCAAACCTTCCAGAATTATTTTATAGTGACTCCCTGGGTTCTGTTATCTTTAACACTCGGCTTCTAGAATCATTTACTATGCCATTGTCATGTGCAAAGAGTTTACTATCCTTAACATTCCACATCCCTGGGTGGATAGGAGTTCTATTTGTCTCTCTCCCCGGAGCATCATATTAACCACTAGAACCTCTCTAACCAATGCATGATTTAATCCCAATGCTAAGATGTCCTAGATACATTGTTCCACTCGTGTATGGTTGAAGTTAAGTAGCCTTTCCATGACTTTTCCCTCCCAACTTCAGGAGGATGTTTCGGATTTTGGCACTTACTATGAGCATATTGATTTGAAAGACAAGTCTATCGTATCTCTAATTCTCTCATGTAGGATCAACTATTGGGAAGGGTTAAGCTGCCAGAATAATAATCTTATAAGTGCTCAACCTTTTTTTCAACCTGGTAGGCTTTGGGCATAGTTTCCTTGTGTCAAATAATGTTAAGAGCGTAACGCAACTGTATGTATTTTGAAACCTCTATCACATTCATGTTGCAAAATGCTTCTTATTTTGAGTTAAACTGATTTTCCCTATACTCAAGAAGGAAACTTGTGTCATAACTCATCGTATTCCAAGAATAACTAACGCTAACGTCTTTATCCTCCCGATCATGCCTCCCACATATCACATGTCTAAAATGACTCACTTCCTTTACATCTCAGGATAACGTACATGGTTCATCAATGTGTACTAGTTAGCTGTAGGTCTCGTTGGTCAAATCAATGATGTCATCACAATGATTAACCATGTCAGCGCTATTGGTAGTAACCTTCATATCTCTTAGGATACAACCTCCTGAAATGCCCCTTCTCAGCACATTGATGGATTCTTGAACAATTCCATTTCAATCTCGAACCCCGCCGTCCCTAATTGAATTAAACGTATCGGGGTTATAGGTTCAAGCATGTAAATGAAGAAGCATCATTCCATGATTAAACATATTGGGTAGGAAACTCTCTGGTCATATTCATTCTAGCACATCATAGAATAATCGTTCGGGATCGCCAAAGTCCTATTCGAATGTTCGACATAGAGATTTGGGAGTTTGAAGAAAGTAAACGGGGTTTTCTAAAGGTTTCCTCCCTAAAGTCATTATTCGAATTATTAATATAGGTAAAGTAGGTGAAGTACACATTGGGCCTTATGGAATCTTGAAGGAAATAGGCTAAACTATGAGTATGATGTTTCCCTATCGTTATCCTCCATGAACTCGGTGCTTCATGTGTCTATGTCCAAGATGGGTAGTTGGAAGTCCCTTGTCTATTATTCCAGTGGAGGCTAATGAAGGTGAACTAAATGGGTAATTGGCTTATGAGAGGTACCTAATTGTCATCCTTGTTAGACAAGTCCGAAAGTTTAGATGGCCTCCTTCAAAGTGCTATGGCGAAGTCTGTCAGTCGAGGAGGTCACCTCGAAGGTCGAGGTTGTTGTGGAAAGCAAATATTCTCACTTGCTTGTATAGCCAAATGGTTGTGGTTTGAAAGGTTCTTTCTATGTGTTATATGTACAGTTCATGTCTAGGTGCCATTTTTGATATGCAATGCATGTAATGTTGAGATTGGTGTTATCGATATGTATTTTGATGCTTTGTTGAGTTGTTGATGTGTTGTTAGGGTGGTTTTGGTGATTCTATGACAGGTGGATGGGCCCAATTATAGGGGAAAATCTGCTGAAATTTCTAAAATATTTGGGAGTTGGTCAAAATCTGTGGGCTTGTGATATGTGTAAGAAGAGATGACTTATGTTGGGTGTTTTGGGCGAACTCTACTCCTCATTCGAGGACGAATGATCCTAAGAGGGGGAGGATGTAAGGCTCCGTAAAAGTTCACCAAATATTTAAGTTTTGATGGTGCCGAGGTAAGCTACTGTGCCACAAAACGGATTTTTAGATTGTGCAATGCATCATGGAGTTTGTAAAAGATTTTGTAGAAAACGACAACTCTGTGGTCCATTATGCTATAGAGGATCTGTTCCGCTCACCACAGAATGAATCAGAAGCAACTCAAATTTGAAAAGCGTTTTGTGGCCATTCTGCTGGCCGCATAACCAATATGCTGCCGCAAAATTACATCGCATAAATTACTAGACCCAACCCAGAATTTGAAAACCATTTTGTGGCCATTCTGCGTGCCGCATAACCATTATGCTGCAATGAAATTGCATCGCGGAATTGACCAGACCTAACCCAGAATTTGAAAACTATTTTATGGCCATCCTGCTGGCCGCATAATCATTTTACTACCAAGAAATGGCATCGTGAAATTGACATATCATTTTGTGGCCATTCCGTTAGCCACATATCTATTTTGTTACCACATAATTGTACCACATAATATACATCGGGGGTTATTTTAGGAAATTTTCTTATCCGACCCTATTTTGATATAAGGTATAACTTGATGTTTTAGAGTGAGGGTATCAATTTAGAGAGAGAGAGAGAGAGAGAGAGAGAGAGAGAGAGAGAGAGAGAGAGAGAGAGAGAGAGAGAGAGAGAGAGAGAGAGAGAGAGAGAGAGAGAGAGAGAGAGAGAGAGAGAGAGAGAGAGAGAGAGAGAGAGAGAGAGAGAGAGAGAGAGAGAGAGAGAGAGAGAGAGAGAGAGAGAGAGAGAGAGAGAGAGAGAGAGAGAGAGAGAGAGAGAGAGAGAGAGAGAGAGAGAGAGAGAGAGAGAGAGAGAGAGAGAGAGAGAGAGAGAGAGAGAGAGAGAGAGAGAGAGAGAGAGAAGCTCTATCTAATTATACACTCCAATTCATGCACAAACCTTGGAAATTCAAGAGGGAAACTCACAAGACCTTCTACTTACAAGGTAAGACTTCATCCCTAGATTTTATGCAAAGTTTAATAATGTATTTAAGTAGGATGTTATCATGGTAGGGATTGTGGGATGGTGACCGGAATCCATAAGCCCTCAATCTCGAATTTGGGAGTATGTGAAGACGAGGAAATGTGTTTTTGGTTGGTTTGAAGCAAATGGTTGGACATACATGTGACTAATGATGGTTGATGGGTTTTGTAGAGATATATTATATTGGTTGGTTGCTTGAAAATTCATGGTCAGTGTAGAGGAATTGCTATTATGGGAAATGTAATCGATTTTGCATATTAGGTATTTGATGAAATGTCAAAATGGGATAAATCTAAGAACACCTTCCTAACTATGGTTAACTTTAGTTATGTTTCTATAGATTGATATTTCTAAGAGTGTTGGGGTGTTGTAGTAACCTAAGAAAAGCTCAAGAAAGGTATACTGGCTAAACTTCCCTCTTAGAATCGAATTCCATGATGTTCCCATAAGTTATAAGTATGGTTCGCCCAGGTTCCTAATTCCCATGTCCCGGGTTGTTCCTAATAAATTTGATTACCCCAAGTAAACATTGCGTTGAAAGATGCATATACTCAAAACGTACAATAATTTCTCCTAACTTATTATGCTCTCTTCGAGAACGTGTTCAAGTATGGTTTATGAATTAAAATATTATGATTTCAACTCGTGTTTCAACTGAAAGTCTATTATGCGTAACTTGAAAAAACACCAAATGTGCCTAAGACTCCTATTGATCATGTAAATACTTAAGGCCTTGATTTCAAATGCTCTCATTGTTGATAATCTTTTAAGATGCATGAAAGTGAAATAAGTGCGTTGGAAATATAAAGTGTGGCCACTAGTGCCAATGAAATGAAATGATGTGTAAAAGATTATGAAATGAGACTTGATTTAATTGTTCCGAATTGACTTCGAAATAGATTTTCCTAAATGCGTATGCACTCAAGTTATGTTCAAATGTGGTTGATTTTAACTAATGCCTATGATTTGAACCACAATTTTAGTCGTAAATCACCATGCTATGATTTGTGAGTATTTCCAACATTTTTTGAGTTCTTACATATTCATGAGTTGAAGTTATGTACTGCCCTTTTGGGGAAGAGTATGTCAAGAATAAATGGTGTGTCACTCATTTATTATTTTAAATTATGCTTCGATTTCTAATCATCTTGCTCCATTTATGTGGAAAGAAATCCATTGTATTTATAGCCTTCATTACTAATGAATTTAGGGGTCGTTTGGTAGGGTTTATAAGAATAGTGCAGAATAAGGTGTATTAGTAATGCATGGATTAGTAATGCATGGGTTATTAATGTAAGCATTAGTTATGCAGATATTATTTCTTATCTGCTGTTTGGTGTGGTGTATTAAAATTATAATAGGTTGCATAATTTTTAAGAAAAATAGTTGTTTTCAAAAATGTCCTCCATATTCTCTAACTTTAAGGGACTTTAAGGACAATTTTATCTTTAACCATGCTAATGCATGCATTAATAGCCTTGGTATTACCAATGCCATGGTTTTCTATGCATTACTTGTGCATATGTTGATGTTCCTGATGTTGACCCACAAAATTAAAGAAATAAAAGTGTGGAATATAAAATATGGCTAATGTGCCATGAATGAAGAATCATACGTATGGCCAAGAGAGCCAAGGAAATAATGATCTTGTGAATGGTTGAAAGTACTAATAAATCTATATATGGTGTGAAAGGTTATGAGGTGAATGTATTACACTTCTGTTTCCCATGTGTGCAAAAAAAAAATGCTTTTGGGAGTATCATTAGCGAACCGAGGAAGGGTGGGTCGAGAGGGCCCACACCTAAAACTACATGTGCCGGTGTAGGAGTGGATTGTGATTATTCCCATTATTTGGGATGATATTGAAATATTCATGTGATGATATTATTCCCCTTAATTGGAATGAGATTGATGATAGTTGTGAAGTGGAAGTGATGAAGTCGACCCACACAACATATGTGGGAGGGCGGCCTAGCCGATCGAGTGGAGAACGGACGCCATGTCGCGCGCATGGTGGTTCCTATTCTTGGTAACACCTTTTTCGCATCACCATGTCAATCCACATTGTTCGTAGAGAGATGGCCTAGCAGATTGGGCGTGATCGGACTCCGTGCTAAAAATACGGTGGTATATCGGTGCTAATGATCTCCCAACCAAAAATAATATTATTTTCGTATTTTAAAAATCTTTATGTTTTAACTTGGAATTTGAATATCATTGATTGTTACTTGCCGCTTCCATGGTTTTCCCCATCTTCCATGGTTCATGAGCGGGCATCTTTGATCCTCGTTAGCAGTTACTCTCTATTCAGCAGGTTTTGATGAGCTCTACTCTGTTCCGGGCCTTATGTCACTTGACGTTGTACTTTGTGTTTTGAGGTATAGCCGGGGCCCTGTCGCCGGCACTTCCATACTACTCTTCTATTGTACTTAGAGGCTCCGTAGCAATGTTGTGGGTGGTGTCCGATGTTGGGTAATGAACTAGAATTATTGATATTTGGCAAACATTACTTTCCTCGTATCTATAAACTTGTAACAGCTTGGAAACTCTTAAAAGAATATCCTTTGAGTAATGGAAAAATAATGTGGAATATTTTACTCTTATCATGCTTATCTTTTGTTATTGGTTCTTATATGGTTAATGGGTAAGGTTGGGTAGAAGGCATCAAGTAGGCTTACTTGACCGGGGTATCTCGGTTAAGCACCGGTCGCGTTCCGCGAGGTTGGGGCGTGACAGCCCTAGCAATGGGATGTCAATACAATGAAATGTACCAAGTATGTAAGGCAGAAAACAATATTTATAAACTCGAAAACTAATGAACATGAATGAATACAATAGAATCTTTGCTGAAAGATAAGAGCAAGAGTTGACTTACCATGTACCCTCAATCGGCGTACCAGATCACAATTGCTTGGACCGCTTGGTCCCTCTGTCTAACTGCACAACTTAGACTGTCATAGTACTCTGAACTATCTCTAATGACTGTATTTTTGTCTTTTACTACATCATCGTCTATGCGTTAAAACTAAATATAAAGTGTCTCTTACGTGTAGCAAAGCAGACCATCTATAAGGTGCATTATAACCATAAGTGCCTGGTGGCATGTACGCATAGCTAAGAAGACCATCCGTACGACTCACATACTCGAGTTTGGCTATGGGTGCTCTTGGCCGTCCATAACCACCCTTACTATGCACTTATGCGTTCACTAGCGACCGTCCATTGGGCCGATACTTATGTATATGCAACATCAAACAACATTCCGTGCCATCAATAATGTATTACGTACTTGTACTTATAAAAAAATTAACTCGCCCAGTACTCTATGTAACTCATGATTCGTATTTGTTAACTCATTTTCTTTAAACCACTTCTAACATTCATTACTCATATCGTACTTCCCTTAGCTTTAGGAAGTTCATTTTTATCCTATGATGTATATGGCTATTACGTGGCCCTATTACAATATGATTCTACGACTTATATAAGTTTATCTTCTTCTACTTTCATGTTACCATTCGTTGGTTCGCTCGTTTGTCTGAAATATTTAATCTACAAGGGGACTCTTGTTCATCCAGCTTATTACCTTGCTTATCTTATATTCTACTCTCCCTAATATTAGGGAGGTTATGACTATCTTTATTTAACTATCATGATTTTCTAGCGATTAAGTCATTTTATCGACTATGCAAGACCTCTAGCTCGTTAAGCCATTTATAGGTAATAATCAATCAGAGATTACACTTCTTGTCTTATATACATTACATGTTTCTCAGAGCTCTACTCATTTCTAGAGAATATCCATGAAGGACAATTACGGATAACTTAGAACTTATCTATATTAACGTCATGAACTTATACGCAAGAACTTGTCCCCTTGAAGCACTTATAGGGTGACATGACTTACGAAATCATGCCGAAAAAAGGAATGAGGACCTTACATACCTCAATCGTATTTTTTCTTCATGATACCATAAGTTACTCAACAATACGCTTGTCTACGAGATGAAAATATAGCTTTTATCAATATTAAGAACATATCGATAGCCGGCGGAAGAACAATTTTTCTCTTAAACTTGTATGATCTCCAAGGGAAAAAGCACTTTGACTTTTTGTAGAACTTTACTTAAATGGTAGGAGAAGGTCTTGGGATAGTTTTCGGATCTTAGGGTTCAGTTTTATGTGTGAAAAGGAGGTGCGGAAAGGGCTGCATCACTTTAATAGAAAGGTGGAACTTTCCACCGCCTATGTAGGTCCCAATGGGGTTGGCTGCAATCTCGCAATAATGTGAATAGCCATCCCAAGACAATATACTATTATTTTCACTCTCATTCATAGCTCTTATTCTCGTTCATCAGTTCTAGCCATTGAGAATCCGGATCAAGGGTGAATATTTCATCAAGGCTGGAATCATCCTCCTCGCGTGGTTTGAATTTACTATATCTTTGTTTGTTTAATCTAACGTAATGTATCGTTTATATCTAATTAATCCACGTATCCTTAAAATCACTTACAAATTTAAGTGTTATCCATTTTTTAGGGTAACAGTTTGGCACCCAGCGTAGGGCTAAGGATAATAGTGGCAATTTGACACAAATTTCCATAGTGCACCCTATTTTACACTTGTTCTTTGAAGTGTCTTCAACTTCAGGTCAAAGGTCAAACTATCAAACTCCTAATTTGCACCTCTAAACGTGGATGCTGAGTCTGGTCACCATGGCAAGAACAACAATATGTTACCTAGTAACGAGGTGCCCCCTTGTTACACCCTATATTTTCGTACGTAAAAGTGAGTCGTAAGCAAACTAATGTAGGACCCAAAATGAGATCATCTTTGAAAATATATAAAGTAAGTTAATCATGTTACATCAGAGTTACAAATATTGAAGATCATGAGCAACAAGTATAAAGAGGGTTGGAAGGTTCAAAATCTAAAGGAATTGAAGAAATAATGTTTCGTCGAAAGTCGACAAGTTGGGAATATTATAACATATACTTTTGGGGTGATACTAGGGTGATTAACATGATAAGGAGGTTACGTTATGAGTTATGTTATTAGTATGATAGTCGTGTGTTATGTTTTGAAGTCAAGCGAGTTGTGGAACAATAGTCGATGGAAGTCATCAAAAGTTATGTTTATAAGTTTTACTGCAATTTGGGTCAAATATAACTGCGATTTTCTCCCAATATACTTAAATTTACGGGATGTTCCATCCATCAAATTGAAGATCTATGAGTATATTTTCTAACGCATTAAACCGTTTGTCAATACGACATCGGAGTATAGAGATATATAGGCATTTTTGTGAGACCGCGCAAGCTGCTAGGTAAGAAGTAGGTGTGTCACCTACTTCCTTAAATGAGAGTCCGAAAATGGGCCAGTTTGCGTCGACCAAAGAGGCTTTTTCAAGGCCTATTTCCTTCATATATTATACTTACAATAGTGTATAATAAGTAGACAAAAGCTCTGCAACAATCCTCCCTAAAATCGCCCACAAACCCTAATTGATTTTTTCTCCCTTTCAAGTTCTAATTGGAGGTAAAACCTAGAGTTTGAAGAACCAAGATAGGAGCTGAGTTATCCAACAAATAAGGTAAGTTTACTGCTCTATTTCATCCATTTTTTTCTGCTGTAAATGCATGGTAACTAATTCTATATTTGTAAGAACTCACGGGACGGTGATTAGAAGACGCGAGTTCGAGTTATTCACTTGTAGCAGACTATTTTGTGGACTGTTTTGTGTTGCTGTTGGGCTGCGTGTTTTACTACTGTTTTGTGGAGTTTTGGAGGAGGAAGGGTGTGGAAAAATACCACATAAATTCAGGGTGGTAGGCTAGTCGTTCGTCATAACATTTTCGGTCTGTTTGACACTACTACGATGGTCGTTTTGTGTATGAAGCGATTGGGGTGTGTTGGGCTGTTTTGTAGTATTGTGTGGTGTATATAAGGTTGGAAAACAATGTATATATGTTGTTATTGTTGTCTTCTTGTTGTGTTGGTATTACCTTTAATTTGGAGGAAGTAAGGATTATAGGGGAGATGCTGCTCGTTTTAATACAAAATAAGCTTGTCGTTTGTTGTACGATAGTTGTACCTTTCGTAACTTAATGATAGTATTATTATCGTTATTGTAGATTAAAGTTTGAAGAGGAAAGTTCAACTTGATGGTTGGAAAGATTGTGATAAGGTATATTAAGGCTAACCCCTTCCTTCATTTTGGCATGATCGCATAACTACATGTGTTTGATAACGAGGCATAAAGAGAAGTTCATACTCTCGAATTTATATACATTATCCTAGTCTCATAAGTTACAGTATTCTCCCTTATCGGGACTTTATATTAAATTGAGTATTGTCTTCTTCCAGTCAAGAGAGCAGAGAGTGTGTGTATATATATATATATATACAGTATTACAGTATTTTCACCACCATCGAGCTATAATCGGTGGCCAGGCCCCTATTGGATCAGATGGTAAGTTATATACCGAGCCTACTGTGGCCGAGCGCCTATGAGAGAGCCCATAATGACAGAGATACCTAGACTAATATGGCCGAGGGTCTATGAGTAAGTCTACTATGGCCGAGCAGTCACACGTACCGAGCCTTATAGGGTTGGACATTTATTTCACTTACTATAATGAAGGAGTTGAGTCAATATCAGCGGGTAAGTATATTTCTAGATCATCTTTGACTCCCAGTTACTTTCTGTTATTATATTATCAGTTCAGTTTCAGCTTTAAGTTATTTTATTGTCTTACATACTTGGTACACTATTTCGTACTAACGTCCCTTTTCTGGGGATGCTGCATTTCATACGTGCAAGTTTAGATAGACAGACGGGTAGACCTCCTCAGTAGGTGTTGCCCGAGATCAGCCTGATCGGTAAGTTCCACGTTCTTCGGAGTTGCCGGGTCTAAAAGTTTGTTTACATCTTCTATATGTATATATATATATATATATATGTGTGGGGGGGTAGGTCGGGGCCCTATTCCGATCAGTGTACATCCATCTGTAGAGGCCTGTAGTCATATCATGTCAGTTAGAGCAATATGTTGGGCTTGTAGGCCTAGTATGTATATTTTGTTGGTTTGTCAGCTGTAGTAGTTATGACGGCCTTGTCGCCCAGCTTTATATTGATGTTTAGTCAGTGCTAGTTTCCGTTAAGTTTTATAGTTTGTTTCATAAATTGTCTTGCAATGTGGCCCCATGGCCAAATTATGACATTATATGTTCAGAGTCCCTTAGTCGCAAATTGGTATGCTAGGTTATTGAGGCATCGGGTGGTGGTCTCGCCCCCCGGGTTCGAGGCATGACAAACTTTGTATCAGAGCAGTTCTGTCCTAGGGAGTCTACAAGTCGTGTCTAGTAGGGTATTGTTTAAAGATGTGTTGTGCACCACATTAGCTAAGTAGGGAACTACAGGGCATCTAGGAGTTGGTTACCCTTCTTTCAAATCTAAATCATGATGTAGAACCGAGTTATAGGAAATTTGAGTTAAACTTATGTGTCGGTATTTGCATATATAGATGACGGTGACTAGGAAGACTATGGCTAGCCAGAGGAGAGATACAGCAGTAGGTGAGGGGACCAGCATGGTACCCCCAGTAGAAGGGGCCAAGTCTAAGGCCTAGGATGAGACCCCTACTCAGCCATTACACGCTCCTCCACCTACTGAGGAGATTCCTAGGGATACTGCACATCCAGTTCCCCCTCCACTTCCATCAGATCAGGACTTGAGGAGTACGGTGCGTTTGTTGACACAGTTGGTAGCTACCCAACAACAAGCTAGGGCATCAACTATTGTAGGATCTTCTGAGGGATTTGGGAGTTCGAGGGTCCGAGAGTCTATTGCTTTGAGTCCCCCAGAGTTCACGAGGAGAGATCAGAGGGAGGACCCGTAGGATTTCATAGATCAGCTTCACGGGATCTTTCGGGTTATGCATGCCACGAAGAAAGAGGAAGTTGAGCTAGCAGCTTTTTGACTCCGAGATATAGCCATCCTTTGGTACGAGGGATTGGAGAGGTCCAGGGGACTTGATGCACCTCCAGCTATTTGGGAGAATTTTTCAGATGCCTTCCTTGACCAGTACTTACCGTGGGATATCCGATAGGCTCGGGTCAATCAGTTTCTAGCCCTCACACAATGCAATATGGGTGCTCGAGAGTATAGTCTCCATTTTGACTCATTGGCCAGATATGCACCATCCATAGTTGCTATTATGCTAGACAGGATCCACAGGTTCATAGCAGGATTGACCCCAGAGTTGATCGAAGTATGTGCCACCGTTGCATTGCAGAATAGTACAGATATCTACCGGATTCAGGCATTCGCCCAGAATATAGAAAGGGGTAGGCGTCGGCAGCAGGGTACAGAGAGGACTGAGCAAGGGCAGCATAAGAGGATGAGATTTCCCAGGTCTCAGGAGCAGTCTCAGGGTTGTTATAGGCCCCAATACTTTGGACAACCACCTAGGCCTCCGCCACCTCTTTACTGGTTTACGCGTATGACTGTTATACTCAGTCAGGACCAGGTGAGAGCTCACGGGCGTCGGGTTTGCAACAACAACCAGGTTCATAGTAGACATGGTCATTTCTACCGTGGTGTGACATCTGTGGTAGACGACACTTGGGACATTGCCGAGTAGGTTCCGATGCTTGTTATATAAGTGGGCGTTCGGGGCATATGATGCGAGATTATCCAGAGAGAGATTCTGGGGGTATGGCACAACCAGCGAGTTCAACAACAGTATTATATATGCCCGTGCATCCTTCAGGGCGCGAGTCTCAGTCTTCGGTTGGTAGTGGTCGAGGCAGAGGTAGAGGTTCCAGTTCAAGTGGTAACCAGAACCGTATCTATGCTTTAGCGGGTCGACAGAACCAGGAGTCTTCACCAGACGTTGTGACAAGTATATTGACCATTTGCTCTCACGATGCTTATGCCTTGATAGACCCAGGATATACTTTATTATATATAGCCCCATTTGTTGCGGGAAAGTTTGGTATTGTGCCTGAAATACTAAGTGATCCTTTTGCGGAATCTACACCGGTCGGAAAACCGATTATTGCTAGATGGGTTTACCGAGGTTGTACGGTGACAAATTGTAGTCGTCAGACCTCAGCCGCCCTAGTTGAGCTATAGATAATGGATTTTGATGCTATCATGGGCATGGACTGGTTGGCAGCTTGCTCTGCCACAGTTGATTGCCGAGCAAAGTTAGTAAGATTTCATTTTCTAGGTGAGCCAGTCCTTGAATGGGTAGGTAATATAGAGACACCCGGAGGTAGGTTTATTTCCTATATGAAGGCAAGGAAAATGATCGCAAAAGGGTGCATTTATCATATTGTGTGAGTTAGAGATGCAGACGCTGAGATACCTACACTTCAATTTATTCCCGTAGTCAAAGAGTATGCAGATGTGTTTCGAGATGAGCTTCCATGTATTCCTCCAGAGCGAGAGATAGATTTTAGCATCGATTTGCTTCCGGGAACTCAACCAATATCCATCCCTCCGTATAAAATGGCACCTGCCGAATTGAAGGAGTTAAAAGAGCAGTTAAAAGATTTGCTGGATAAAGGTTTCATCAGGCCCAGTACCTCACCTTGGGGTGCACCGGTACTGTTTGTACGGAAGAAAGACGACTCACTAAGGATGTGTATCGATTATAGGTAGTTGAACAAGTTAACTATTAAGGATAAGTATCCACTTCCAAGGATCGATGACTTATTTGATCAGTTACAGGGGGCTAGATGCTTTTCAAAGATAGATTTGAGGTCGGGGTACAACCAGGTCAGAGTTCGAGAGAAAGATATTCCGAAGACAACTTTCAAAACACGATATGGCCACTTCGAGATCCTTGTCATGTCCTTCGGTTTGACGAATGCACCCGCCGTATACATGTACTTGATGAATAGCCTATTTCGGCCATTTTTTGATATGTTCGTGACATTATTTATTGATGATATTCTGGTTTATTCACGTTCAGAGGAGGACCATGCAGACCACCTACGAGAGATACTTCAAACCCTCTATGATCGTAAGTTGTGTGCTAAGGTTTCTAAATGTGAGTTCTGGTTGAAATCTGTGGCATTCTTGGGGCATATTGTATCCAATAAAGGTATAAAGGTAGACACCCAAAATATTGAGACCGTGAAATCTTGGCCTAGACCTACCACTCCGACAGAGGTTCGTAGCATCCTAGGCTTAGCAGGATACTATCGGAGGTTCGTAGAGGGTTTTTCTTCCCTTTCGGCACCATTGACGAAGTTGACACAGAAAGAAACTAAGTTTCAATGGATGCAGGCTTGCGAGCGGAGTTTCCAAGAGCTTAAGAACATGTTGAGCTCAGCGCCAGTTCTAACACTTCTTGAGGGTCCAGAAGGTTATGTCGTGTATTGCGATGCCTCAGGTGTCAGGTTAGGATGAGTCCTAATGCAACATGGGAAGGTAATTGTGTATGCTTCAAGGCAGTTGAGGAAGTACGAGAGGAATTATCCGACCCACGGCCTCGGGTTAGCTGCGGTTGTCCATCCACTTAAGATATGGCGGCATTATTTATATAGTATTCATGTTGATGTATTTACAGATCATAAAAGCCTGCAATATATCTTCAAGCAAAAAGAGTTGAATTTGCGTCAGAGGCAATGGAAGAGTTATTGAAAGATTAGGATGTTAACATTCTCTACCATCGAGGGAAAGCCAATGTTGTAGCAGATGCCTTAAGTCGCCAATCTATCAGTAGCATAGCACATGTAGAGGCTGAGAAACGACAATTAGCTAGAGAGATTCATCAATTGGCTTGTTTGGGGGTTTGGTTAGTAGATTCTGACGATGGTGCAATTGTACTCCAAAACACAGCAAAATCATCTCTCATAGCTGAAGTTAAGGAAAGGCAATACGAGGACCCAGAGTTGGTCGAGTTGAGAGAGCGAGTTCCGCAGTAGAAGAAGTCATTGTTAGAGCTCAATGGAGATAGGGTGCTCAGATATAGGGGTCGTCTGTGTGTTCCAGATATAGCAGGTCTACGAGTCAGGATTATGTCGGAGGCACATTATTTGTTGCACTCCATTCATCCAGGGTCGATGAAGATGTATCTTGACATTAAGGATATGTACTAGTGGAACGATATGAAGAAGAACATTGCTGAGTTTGTCGCCCAGTGTCCTAGTTGCCAGAAGGTGAAGGTAGAGCATCAGAAACCCGGAGGGCTAATGAAGAATATAAAGATCCCGACGTGGAAATGGGAGGAGATAAACATGGACTTTCTCACAGGTTTGCCTCGTTCTCATTGTAAGTTTGATTCTATATGGGTAATAGTCGATCGACTCACGAAATTAGCCCATTTCCTACCAGTCAGATCTACATATATAGCCGAAGATTATGCGATTTTATATATTAAAAAGATAGTACAGCTACACAGAGTACAAATGTCTATTATATCTGACCATGGGGCCCAGTTTACAACACATTTTTGGATGTCATTTCAGAGAGGTCCAGGGACTCAGGTGAATCGTAGCACAGCTTTTCATCCACAGACTGAATAATTCAGACGCTTGAGGATATGTTACGAGCATATGTGTTGGATTTTAAAAGAAGTTGGGATGAACATCTACCTCTTATCGAGTTTACATATAATAACAGTTACCACTCCAGTATCCATATGGCTCCGTACGAGGCTTTGTGTGGGCGTAACTGCAGATCGCCTATAGGGTGGTTTGATGTTGGAGAATCTGGGTTACATGTGCCAGCCTTGGTTCAGCAGGCCGTAGAGAAAGTAAAGCTTATCCAGGAGCGACTGTTGACAACTCAGAGTCGTCTAAAGTCATATTCTGACGTGCGGCGACGAGACTTAGAGTTCGGGGATAATCACTGGGTATTCTTAAAGGTATCACCTATGAAGGACGTGATGAGGTTTGGCAAGAAAGGCAAGCTTAGACCATAGTATATTGGGCCTTATAGGATCATTCTGAGAGTGGGCCAAGTAGCTTATGAGTTAGAATTGCCCTCAAAATTGGAGTCAGTCCATCCGTTTTTTCACATATCTATGCTACGGAAGTGCCTTGGAAATCCTACCCGAGTGGTGCCCACTGATGATGTACAGATTACGGATGACTTGTCATACGAGGAAGTTCCAACTGCCATACTAGACCGACAAATCCGTAGGTTAAGAAAGAAGGAGGTAGTCTCCGTGAAGGTTTTATGGAGAAGCAAGAATTTGGAAGAGATGACATGGGAAGCGGAGGAAGAAATGAAGTCCAAATACCCCCACCTATTTCAAACTAAAGATATGGATCTAGATATGATGCTATAGCACAACTCTATTCAGGCTAGTAGGTCATCAGGTAAGCTCTTATTTTTTTGACTTTCAGTATTTATGATTTACGGCTGTGTGAGGCAAAGTGTTGCTATTTATAGACATTGTTCATGTGTGGCATACATAGTATGTTTTCTGGCTGCGTGCAGGTTGGTTTTAGTCTTATGTATGGAAGAGACTCTAGGAAAAAATTTCAAAGTCTCTAAGAGTAAACATTCGAGGACGAAATGTTCCCAAGGGGGGAATGATGTTACACCCTATATTTCCATGCGTAAAAGTGCATCGTAAGCAAAGTAATGTAGGACCCAAAATGAGATCATCTTTGAAAGTATATAAAGTAAGTTAATCATGTTACCTCGGAGGTTACAAATATTGAAGATCATGAACAACAAGTACAAAGAGGGTTGGAAGGTTCAGAAGCTAAAGGAATTGAAGAAATAATGTTTCGTCGAAAGTTGACAAGTTGGGAATGTTATAACATGTACTTTTGGGGTGAGACTAGGGTGCTTAAAATTATAAGGAGGTTATGGTGTGATTTATGTTAGTCGTATGATAGTCGTGTGTTATTTTTTGAAGTCAAGCGAGTTGTGGAACAAAAGTTGATGAAAGTCATCACAAGTTACGTTCATAAGTTGTACTAAAAATTGGGTCAAATGTAACTGCGATTATCTCCCAATATACTTAGGTTTATGGGGTGTTCCACCCATTAAATTGAATATCAATGAGTCTATTTTCTAACGCATTAAACCGTTTGTCTATACGAAATTGAAGTAGAGAGATATATGCATATTTGTGAGACTGTACAAGCTGCTAGGTGACAGGTAGGCGTGTCAACTACTTGCTTAAATGTGAGTCCGACAATGGGCCAGTTCGGGTCATCCAAAGACGACTTTTCAAGGCCTATTTCCTTCATATTTTAGACTGATAATGGGGCATAATAACCAGACATAATCTCTGCAAATATCCTCCCTAAAATTGCCCACAAACCCTAATTGATTTTCTCTCCCTTTCAAGTTCTAATTGGAGGTAAAACCTAGAGTTTGAAGAACCAAGATAGGAGCTGAGTTATCCAACAAATAAGGTGAGTTTACTGCT
>AWOL01S0095735.1:66765-78971 GCA_000715115.1 Nicotiana otophora
CTAGAGTTTGAAGAACCAAGATAGGAGCTGAGTTATCCAACAAATAAGGTAAGTTTACTGCTGTCTTTAATCCATTTGTATCTGCTGTAAATGCATGGTAAGTAGTTCTATATTTGTAAGAACTAACAGGACAGTGATCGGAAGACGCGATTTCAAGTTATTCACTTGTAGCGGACTGTTTTGTGGACTGTTTTGTGTTGCTGTTGGGCTGCATCTTTTACTACTGTTTTGTGAGAGTTTTGGAGGAGGAAGGGTGTGNTCTAATTGGAGGTAAAACCTAGAGTTTGAAGAACCAAGATAGGAGCTGAGTTATCCAACAAATAAGGTAAGTTTACTGCTGTCTTTAATCCATTTGTATCTGCTGTAAATGCATGGTAAGTAGTTCTATATTTGTAAGAACTAACAGGACAGTGATCGGAAGACGCGATTTCAAGTTATTCACTTGTAGCGGACTGTTTTGTGGACTGTTTTGTGTTGCTGTTGGGCTGCATGTTTTACTACTGTTTTGTGGAGTTTTGAAGGAGGAAGGGTGTCGAGAAACATCACATAAATTCATGGTGGTGGTCTGGTCGTGCATCGTAACATTTTCGGGTTGTTTGACACTATTATGGTGGTCGTTTTGTGTATGAAGAAATTGGGGTGTGTTAGGCTATTTTTTTAGTATTTCGTGGTGTATATAAGGTTGGAAAATAATGTATATATGTTGTTATTGTTGTCTTTTTTTCTTGTTGGTATTATCTTGAATTTGGAGGAAGTAAGGATTATAGGGGAGATGCCGCCCGTTTTAATACAAAATAAGCTTGTCGTTCGTTGTACGATAGTTGTACCTTCGTAACTTAATGATAGTATTATTATCGTTGTTGTAGATTAAGGTGTGAAGAGGCAAGTTCAACTTGATGATTGGAAAGATTGTGATAATGTATGTTAAGGCTAACCCCTTCCTTCATTTTGGCATGATCTGGTAACTACATGTGTTTGATAACGAGGCATAAAGAGAAGTTCATACTCCCTAATTTATATACATTATCCTAGTCTCATAAGTTACAGTATTCTCTTTTATCGGGACTTTATATTCAATTGAGTATTATCTTCTTCCAGTCAAGAGAGCAGAGATTATATATATATATATATATATATATATATATATATAGTATTACAGTATTTTTACCACCATCGAGCTATAGTCGGTGGGCAGGCCCCTATTGGGCAACCTCTGTTCAGATGGTAAGTTATATACTGAGCCTACTGTGGACGAGCGCCTATTAGAGAGCCCAGAATGGCAGAGATACCTAGCCTAATATGGCCGAGCGTCTTTGAGTGAGCCTACTATGGCCGAGCAGTTACATGTACCGAGCCTTATAGGGCCGGACATTTATTTTACTTACTATATTGAAGGAGTTGAGTCAGTATCAGCAGGTAAGTATATCTCCAGATCATCTTTGACTCTCAGTTTCTTTCAGTTATTATATTATTAGTTTAGTTTCAGCTTTACGTTATTTTATTGTCTTATATACTCGGTACATTATTTCGTACTGACATCCCTTTTCTGGGGACTCTACATTTCATCCATGCAGGTTCAAATAGACAGACGGGTAGACTTCCTCAGTAGGTGTTGCCCGAGTTCATCCTGATCGGTAAGCTCCACGTCCTTCGGAGTTGCTGGGTCTAGAGTTTTATGTACATCTTCTGTATGTAGGTATGTGTGTGTGTATATATATATATATGTGTGTGTGTGTATGTGTGTGTGTTATGGGTAGGTCGGGGCCCTGTTCAGATCACAGTACATCCATCAGTAGAGGCTTGTAGACATATCCTGCCAGTTAGTGCAGTATGTGGGGCTTGTAGGCCTGGTATGTATATTTTGTTGGTTTGTCAGATGTAGTAGTTATGGCGGCCTTGTCGCCCAGCTTTATATTGATGTTTAGTCAATGCTAATTTCCGTTCAGTTTTATATTTTCCTTTGAAAATTGTCTTGCATTATGGCCCCATGGCCAAATTATGACATTATATGTTTAGTGTCCCTTAATCGCAAGTTGGTACGCTAGGTTAGGTAAGGTGTCGGGTGCCGGTCTCCCCCTCCCCCCATGTTCCGGGTGTGACACCCCTGTCGGAACCAACCGACGCTAACTTACATATGGCCATTAATGAGAATCTGCCTACCGATCCTGAGAATAACGTCCGTGTGGGAGTCCGATCAATAGCCCGAAATACACACGACGTTGAAGGAGGTGAGATCAACTTGCGAGTGATCTTCGAAATGCTGCAAGTCGAACAACAGTGATAACCCAGCTGCAAAACCAAAGCTGCGCCCCAGCAGAATTGAACCCGAGCCATCCCGTGAAACCACTCGCAGAAACGAACCAATTATCGAGAGGACGAGTGAAGCTGAACCAGGGACTAACCCCGAGATCATAAAAATGCTCGAGGAATTGACAAAACGAGTAGAATCAGGAGAAAAGAAAATCGAGGCCACTGACAAAAAGGTGGAAACCTACAATTCCAGGGTCGACCAAATCCCAGGAGCACCACCGATATTGATGTGTCTGGATTCCAAGAAGTTTGTTCAGAAACCATTCCCCTCCGAGCGCGGCTTCAAAGCCAATTCCAAAGAAGTTGCGCATGCCAGAAATTCCTAAGTATAATGGAACAACTAACCTTAATGAGTATATGACCTCATACACATGTGCCATCAAAGGGAATGACTTGGAGGATGATGAGATCGAGTCCGTCCTGCTGAAAACATTCAGAGAAATTTTGTCGAAGGGAGCTATGATATGGTATCACAACTTACCCCCTAATTCTATTGACTCGTTTGCTATGCTTACAAACTCCTTCGTGAAAGCACACGCCAGGGCCATGAGATGCTCAGGGAATTCATGTCTCGGTTTCAAATGGAATGAATGGACCTGCCTCCGATAGCGGACGATTGGGCCGTTCAGGTCTTCACCCAAGGACTCAGTGATCGAAGCTCATTGGATTCACAACAGTTCAAGCAAAAATTGGTAGAGTATACTGCTATAACATGGGCCGACATACATAACCGGTATCAATAAAAAATTAGGGTCGAAGATGATCAGCTTGGAGCCCTTTCCAGATCTGTTTAGCCCGTTAGAACTATCCACAGACCCAAGAGAGACATTGATCGTGAACCGAGATCAAATAGGGATCGGAATCAACCATATAATGGGGACCGAAGAGGCAATGGGTCTGGACGAAATCCTTTGAAAAGTGAAAGGCGAAGCAATCGAGGTCAAAATAACCGAGGACTCATGTACAAAAGCGGTTTCGACAAGGCAATCGAGCCTAATGAAGCGCCAAAGTTATCGGAGTACAACTTCAATGTCGATGCTGCTGCCATAGTATCCGCCATCAGACACATCAAAGGCACCAAATGGCCTCGACCTCTACAGTCCGATTCAGCTCAAAGGGACACCAACCTAATGTGTAACTATCACGACTCTCACGGCCACAGAACGGAAGATTGTCGACAATTGAGAAAGGAAGTAGCCTGTTTATTCAACAACGAACATCTTTGAGAGTTCCTGAGCAATCGAGCCAAAAACCATTTCAAGAATAGTGACTCTAATAAGCAGATCGAGCAGGAAGAACCCCAGCACATCAGTGACATGATCATCGGTAGGGTCGACGTCTCCCAAGGGCCGATGTTAAAACGCACCAAAGTGTCCATCACTAGAGAAAAATAGACTCGAGATTATGCGCCAGAATGAAACTTATCTTTCAACGACGAGGACGCTGAAGGCATCATGAAGTCACACAATGATGCACTGGTAATATCTGTACTCATAAATAAATCTCGAGTTAAGCGTGTGTTAATTGATCCAGGTAGCTTGGACAATATCATCAGATCGAGAGTCGTAGAGCAGCTGGGTCTACAAGACCAAATTGTGCCTGCATTCTGAGTTCTAAATGGATTCCACATGGCATGTGAGACCACTAAAGGGGAGATAACACTAGCGGTGAACACCACCGGCGCCATTCAGGAGGCAAATTTCTACATGATCGAAGGAGATATGAGATACTACTCTCTTTTCGGGAGGACGTGGATTCACAACAGGAGGGCAATACCCTCAACATTACACCACGGGTTGATATTTCCAGCACCAGGAGGGATTAAAACAATTTACGGAGAGCAATAGGCAGCAAAAGAGATGTTTGCGGTCGACGAGGTGGTCCCGATATCTGCACTTTCTACACCAAAATATCTGAGTTCGGTCGCCAAGGAAGGAACCAAATAGCAATCATCTACAATGGCCCCGACAAAACTGGAGAAGCGGGGGAGGGATGAGGACGACGATTACGGAGTTCCCAGAACTTTCATAGTCCCCGACGATTCTGACGCCACCAAATTAACGTTCGAAGAACTGAAGCAAGTCATATTGATCGAGCACCTGCCCGATCGTAAGGTATACCTTGGCGCGAGATTAAATCCCTAGCTCAGGAAAAAAATCATTAAATTCCTTATGGCTAACATAGATTGTTTTGCTTGGTCCCTCCTCAAAATGGCAGGGATCCTGCCGGAGATAACTACCCATAAGCTAATCCTAGATCCGATGTTCCACCCAGTCAAACTGAAAAGGAGGCCTCAGTTCAAAGTCAAGAATGCATTCATCAAATACGAGGTATCAAAGCTCCTTACAATAGGGTCCATTCGGGAGGTTAAATACCCGAATTGGTTAGCAAACGTAGTGGTAGTCCCCAAAAAGGGGAATAAATTAAGAATGTGTGCAGACTACAAAGACTTTAATAAGGCATTTCCCAAGGACTCTTTCCCTATGCCCAACATTGACCGTATGATCGATGCGACGGCCGACTACGAGATCCTTAATTTTCTCGATGCCTATTCCGGGTACAACCAAATTTGGATGGACACGGGCGACCAGGAAAAAATGCCGTTCATCACTAAGTACGGCACCTACTACTATAACGTGATGCCTTTTAGACTAAAAAATGCAGTGCCACTTATCAATGCCAATTAAATCGGATGTTCGACGAACAAATAGGAAAATCAATGGAGGTTTACATTGACGATATGTTAGTTAAGTCCTTACGAGCAAAGGACCATTTGAAACATTTGCAGGAAACCTTCAACATATTGAAGAAATACAATATGAAGCTAAACCCGAAGAAATGCGCATTCGGAGTCAGATTCGGGAATTTTCTCAGATTTATGGTGTCTAATCGGGGAATCGAGATCAACCCCGATAAAATCAAGGACATATAGGACATTACAGTGGTGGACAATGTTAAGGTCGTTCAAAGGTTAACCGGGCGCATAGCCGCTTTGGGCCGATTCATTTCAAGGTCGTCCGAGAAGAGTCATCGGTTCTTCTTGTTACTGAAGAAGAAGAATATTTTCTCATGGACCATTTGCGTCATACTCCGAACGCAGATGAACAATTGTACTTGTACTTAGCGGTATCTGAGATAGCGGTAAGTGTAGTCCTAGTATGGGAATAAGAAGGTACACAATTTCCTATCTACTATGTTACCAGAACACTAGGTGAGGCCGAAACTAGGTATCCTCACCTGGAAAAATTGGCGCTCGCTTTGCTAAGCGCCTCAATGAAGTTAAAACCGTATTTTCAATGCCATCCCATATCTGTCGTGACTACTTACCCATTGAGGAACATAATGCATAAGCCCGAACTCTCGAGACGATTGACTAAATGGGCCATGTAAATCAGTAGGTACGATATTGAATATTGACCCCAAACCACCATCAAATCTCAAATTTTGGTGGACATCGTGGTTGACTTCACACCGGCCCTAATACCCGAGGTCAAGAAGGGGTTGTTGTTGAACTCGGAGACCTCCTCCGGAATCTGGACCCTCTTTATGGACGGTGCCTAGAACACAAAGGGGTCTGTACTTGGCATCGTGTTGAAGCTACCGATGGGTAATATAGTTAGGCAATCTATTAGAACTATAAAATTGACTAATAACGAGGCC
The DNA here is from genome assembly GCA_000715115.1 of Nicotiana otophora. Taxonomy (NCBI): domain Eukaryota; kingdom Viridiplantae; phylum Streptophyta; class Magnoliopsida; order Solanales; family Solanaceae; genus Nicotiana; species Nicotiana otophora. The sequence goes on from AWOL01S0095735.1 coordinate 72,736, forward strand.
GAGTATGAGGCCATGATTGCACATCTCGAACTAGCTAAAAGCCTGGGGGCCGAGGTGATTGAATCTAAGTTTGATTCCCTCCTTGTGGTAAACCAAGTCAATGGAACGTTCGAAGTCAAAGAGGAGTGAATGCGAAGGTACCTAGATAAACAACAGGTGATGTTACATCTTTTCAAGGAATGGACTTTGCAATATATACCCCGAGATCAAAACAGCAAAGCCGATGCTCTTGCAGTAGAGGAAGGCCACGTAGAGACGATGCATTCAACTCGGGAACAGTCGTACAACTCATGAAATCGGTAGTGGAGGAAGGCCACACAGAGATAAACTCGACAAGCTTAACATGGGTCTAGAGAAACACGTACATAGATTATTAGAAGACCGGAAAACTACCCTCGGACCCTAAATAATCAAGAGCTCTGTGCATGAAGGCGGCCAGGTTCAGCTTGTCCGAAGACAACAGCCGATTCAAGAGAATCTTCAATGGCCCACTCGCCATATGTCTGGGACTAGGAGATACCGAGTATCTTTTGAGGGAAGTTCACGAAGTCACCTACGGGAATCATTCGGGTGCCGAATCGTTGGTTCGTAAGATAATCAAAGCAGGATACTACTGGATCGACATAGAAAAAGATACTAAGGAGTTCGTACGAAAATGTGACGGATGTCAGAGACATGCACCGATGATTCATCAGCACGGGGAGATGCTACATTCGGTCTTGTCGCCCTGGACATTCATGAAAAGGGGAATGGATATCGTTGGCCCCCTGCCATGGGCACCCGGTAAGGCTCAATTTATATTATTTATGACTGACTATTTTTCTAAATGGGTGGAAGCTCAGGCATTTGAGAGAGCCAGGGAGAAAGAAGTTATTGACTTCATTTAGGACCACATAATATGCTGGTTTGGAATACCGGCCGAGATCGTTTGCAACAATGGGAAGCAGTTTATCGGAAATAAAGTGAGTAAATGTTTCGAGGACCATAAGATCAAAAGGATCCAATCGACACCCTACCACCCTAGTGGAACGGGCAACCAGATTCTACGAACAAACCATACTCCAGAATCTTAAGAAGAGGTTGGCCGATGCCAAAAGGAAATGGAAGGAAATTTTTCCCGAAGTCCTGTAGGCATATTGAATGACCTCAAAATCTAGTACCGGGGCTACCCCATTCTCGTTGTCTACGGTGCCGTAACGCTAATACCGATCGAAGTAGGGGAACCGAGTCTCAAGTTCCAATACGTGACCGAAGAGTCAAACAATGAGGCCATGAGCACGAGTCTTGAACTGTTGGATGAGAGACGCGAGGCCGCCCTCGTCCGATTGGTCGCCCCAAAACAACAGATCAAAAGGTATTATATCCGGAGAGCCAACCTCTGACACTTCAATATCGGGGACTTAATGTTAAGAAAAGGTACACTAAACACCCACAACCCGAACAAAGGCAAGATGGGACCGAATTGGGAAGGTCCATATCAAATTATCGAGATCGCTGGCAAAGGGTCATACAAACTCGAAGCAGGGAACGGTGAGCGACTACAAAACAACTGGAACGTGACCCACGTAAAACGGTACTATTGCTAAAGTACGACCCCATTCATTCTTTTCTTTACCTATATTACTAATTGAACTTACACTTGCAGGCAATGTCCAAAGAATGATGTAGTTATTAGGCTTGAAAGCACGCATTGCACTCTTTTTTCCTTGAACCGATTTTGTCCCAAATGGGTTTTCGAGCAAGGTTTTTAACAAGGAAACAATGGATCGTGCTAACTTAGAATTGAAGGCTGGCTATGAACCAGAGTCAAGGGTCACATCAACAGTATCCAAACCCTCGCTATGATCGGTCTCGAATACCGGGGGCCATCACCCTTGATAATGATTTTAGCGAGGAAGGAAACTTTGTAAACTTTGTGCTCAAACAATCTGGGCTTGGTGGATAGGATTTATTGTAAGGGCCAAACGATCAAGTGAATCGTGCCCACATAGACCACCTAAGCCATAACAAGAATCTTGTACATATTTTCCATCTTGTATGTTGCGCACAGAAATGAAAGAAAGTTTCTACCTTGCAGATATATATTTTGTCTCTTACACACTACCACATTTTTCTCCGTAAGGACATCGGGCACAAGGGCCACCTCTATCCATATCCAAGAGATCACCCCACTCAGGGGCTGTCAACCAAGGCAAACTCGAACAGCTCGAGCTATCGAGGCGCGGAGGCACAAATACCTATTAGGCAGTGCTCGAACTTTAAAGGCTACGGCCACCCCCATTCGGGGACTGTCGTCCTAGGCAAGCCCGGATGGCTCGGGCATCGAAGCCTGGGGTAATAAGACTATTGGGCAATACCCGAACTTAAAAGGCTACGATCATCCTAGAAATGGATCGGAGACGTTTGAAGCCCATAACCAAAACATAAGGCCTTCAAAAATTTCCAAACCGGTCCAAAGGCTACCCTCGGAAAAATTGTAATCTAAGAACTTCCAAATAAGCACTTTGGGGAAAGCTTCCGTCATACCAAGCCCCCACGAGTTATAAACAAAATCACATCGAGAACAAGGCTTGTTCGAACCTCTGAACAAGACCTTATTAGTACGTGCTAAGGCACTTGAAATCTTTGCAATCGTAAAGCAAAAGCCAAAAGAATCCAAACTTGAAAATGCCAAAGGGTAAAATGAAAAGCCTTGTATATATATAAAGATCTTTACAAAGGCCAAACATCCTCAACAAAACATATAAAATTACTAAAACAAAGAAACATCTACAAGGCGCCCAAGCCTGATCTTCGCCGGAGCCCGCTTCGTCACCATCGGGATCTTCTCTGCCCCCGGAGCCTTCCTATTCCTCGGGATATGCCAACTTTTTGGCCTCAGCCTCGAGCCTCTTAACTTTTTCGATCTCAACCATTAAGTTGAAACCCTGGGCATGAACGTTCTCGAGAGCCTCCATTCAGGACTACCAATTCACGTATTCGGCAATAACTTTTAGGTGGTCCTGGGCTGCCTCATCGTTACCTTTATACTGGGCCACCATCTCGTCGACGTCGGCCCTGGTTATTTTCGCCGCTGACTTGGCTGCTTTAAGCTCCTTAGCAAGTGTATCCTGTTCGGCATTGGCCGAGCCCAGTTGAGACTAGAGGTCCTCAATATTTTGGGATCGGGCCTCAACTTTCTCCCTCGCCACTCTAAGTTGGGACTCCGCTGATGCCAGCTGCTCCTGGGCAGTCTCTTTTTCCAAAGCCAATTGGTCCATTTTTCCCTTCCACTCTTCGGCTATGGTATTGACCTCGTCTATCTCGGCTCGGAGTTGGTCGACCCGATCAACCTTCTACTGGACCTGCAGGTTCTGACCATTAGTCACAATGTCTAACGCAGCATCACTAACTTCAAAGATCTTTACCTGTTCCACCAGGTTGGCATGTTCTTTCTGAGTCACGTCCAACTCGGATCGAAGGTTCTTGACTTCTCCTTTGCGTTGCTTGCTGACAAGCTTATACATGTCCCTCTTCTCAACTAGCCCTTTGACTTAGGCCTCGAGTTGACTAAGCTCATCCAGTTACCGGAGAAAGGTTTCATGGTGAAGCATAGAGGCCTGCAAAATAAGGAGATGAAAAGGCATTAGAGCCATCAGAAACTGAACCCTAAGATAAAAGAGTGTGATAACACCTTACCCGGTTCAACGCCTGTTGTGCTTTGTTGAACAAGCATGGCGCATCCACCTCGTTCATATTTGCATGGTCTTCTTCGGTTACCCTAAAGGGGTGGGTGGGGGAAGAACCCAGGCATTTTCCCGAAACGGTGATAACAACAGACTGCCTGCGACTAGGATCCGTGCTCAGGGCAAGGTACCGATTGATCAACCTCGGGCTCAAGTTCGACCCGCCGGCCTCCGAGAATGGACTTTTCCTCGACACCTCTAAATTGCCCAACCCAGTGAAATCTTCCAGGGCGGTTGAGTCCACACCATCAAAGAAGCATAGGAGGGTATCGTCCACTACATGGAACCCTTCGTTAGATCTCTCCTTCATCGCTCGGGCTTCGTCAAACATAGACTCCCTGAACAAAGGCGATCCTGGAATTTCTATTGCACCAGGCGGGGCAGAGCCGACGTCTCGAGGAGTCTCGACCATCGCCCCTGCGCCAGTTTTGTGCACTCAAGGGGGATTATCCTCCACCATTTCCCCCTCAGGGACAGACGGCACGTGGGCCACAAAACTTTCATCCTCCTCGGGATCATCCTTGAGCCGGTAGAGTGATTCCGAGTAAGGCACTCGGGAGCTGGAGCTTTCCTTTGACTTACGAACCAACCTTCTCCTAGGTTTCTTTTTCTCCATGCTGGGGGAACTTGGGGCCCTCTTCCTTTTCTTGTCTCCTATTGTGGCTCCGCGCTGTTCCAAAGCAGAAGAATCAGCGGGAAAGTCCTCGTCCCCGACTGGAGGCCTAAGCTCGACGGTCTTACGCAAACCGGCAAAAAGGAAATAAAGGAAACAAGAACGTGATGCTAGAAGAAGAAGCCTAGCGCAACTTATTCAGGAAAGAGATCTTACCATGGGAACGGGCCTCCCAATGGCCCTTCGAGATTTTATGCCACGAGCACTCGGAATAAGGCATATGTGAGACAATGCCTTCTATCCACTCCTTTAACCGAGGGACAGTATTTGGGACTCGAGCAATAGCTGCACCACCACGAATACCAATGAGGAAAAAGGAGATGAGCATGAAATCAACATTCGAAGGAAAATTGTACTTACGTGATGCATTCCACTTCTCGGGGAATGGCCTAAATTCAGCCGGAATCAAGTCCAAGGTCCTCACACGAAAAAAGCATCCCTACCAGCCTCGATCTCGATCTACATCTATACCTGAGAATAGGGCTTTACTAGCCCGACACACGAGCTTTATTAATCTCCCTCGGAAGATTAAAGGACTGTAAAGGCGGAGTAGATGATCCACAGTGAGCCGACAGGAGTCAATCTTGTTCAGAAAAAAACAAAGGGGGACTGTGATCCTCCACAACGATGGGTGGATCTGACCGAGGCATACTTCATACCTCTTACAGAAGTCTATAATGACTGGGTTCACCGGGCCCAGTGTGAAGAGATAAGTGTAAACACTTAGGTATCCCTCAACATGGGTAGTAATGGCCTCCTCAGAGTCAGGGACCACTATGTCCTTGTTGGCCCAGTTGCAGTCCTTTCGGACCGCGGGGAGGTCATCTTCGGTGATTGAGCAAATATATCTCGATGCCTCCTCACGTCGACCCTGCACCGAAGAGGGATTCTCAACCTTGAAGTCGTCAGTGACTGAACAAGCCCCAGGAATGAACATCTTCAAGGGAGGTTCAGGAGCCGGTTCATCGGTAGTGACGTTAGCGGCAGACCTCCCGAGGTCGACCACTCTGATGGTAAGCACCCTCCACTTCCAACCAAGAGGTTGTGAGTTCGAGTCACCCCAAGAGCAAGGTGGGGAGTTCTTGGAGGGAAGGATGCCGAGGGTCATTTGGAAACAGCCTCTCTACCCCAGGGTAGGGGTAAGGTCTGCGTACACACTACCCTCCCCAGACCCCACTAGTGGGATTATACTGGGTTGTTGTTGTTGTTGTTGTTGTTGGTTGGGAGATAGAAGCGACCTTTTAAGGAACAGATTTGGATGTTTTGGCCATTGTTATCTGAGAAAAACATGAAAAAGATAGAGAAAGGGTGAAAGTTGAAAGCTCAGATGTGTTGGCTTGAGTAGAGGATGAGTAAACATTTTGCAACGTACTGAGAAATCTTGAGTAATGGAGGTAAAAATGCTAGAGTATAAAAAAGGGTAATGAAATCCTGAAGACAAGAAGGTAGAAGTTTGGACAAAAAGTGAAAAATGAACGAAGGAGGGGATATTTATAGGGTTATCACGACGTTTCGCATCCAGGGGCAGGTAACTGACGGTTGTCACGCATTTGAGGTCATAATGACATGACTAACGGGACACTTCGGTTTCTCTGTCGTTTCGTGTCGCAGTGTGTTGAAGAAGAGATAGAAGAACTCATGTTGTTTCTCGTCGTTTCCGTAAAACTTACTCTCTGAAAAACGGAGGGACTATCTGTATACGGGTGAAACCGAACCCATATGCCGGCTCGGTTCCTGATAAAATAAATCGAGTAAGGGACGCGATGACAAGGAACCAGAATCGAGGTAGGGGACTCATCGAGTCAGGCACCGGGGGCACGACGCCTGCCCTTGAGTAT